>CAUYQG010197377.1:0-10189 GCA_963574415.1 Tarsius wallacei | reverse complement strand
CTGGAACCTCCTTCCCACTGCCTTACAATCTGTCCATGTAGTGGGGGTATAGGTTTGCCCCCTGAAAGCAAAATGAAGTAAGGAAGAGGAAAGGAATGGAAAAAGAAAGGAGAGTATGAGAGAAAGGTGGAGAGAGAGAATAAGAGGGAAAAAAGGTGTACCAACTAACAAATGAAAAGAGACACAAAGACAGAAAAGATTTTTAAAAAACTAAACATACAAACACACAAACTGACAGAGACTCCCATTGATGTACTCTCCCTCAAAAACACCCATACACAAACAGAAGTCTAAAAAAAAAATAAAGCAATAAAATAACAGAAACAAAGACAGTACAAAAACATAATCAAAAACGAGAGAGAAAAAGAAAAACAAACTAAAACAACAAACAAACAAAAAACGAACAAAACAAACAGACCAGCATAAAACAAAACTGGTTCTGAGGTGGTTCCTGTAAGTCCAACTTCCTTTCAGCTCTGATCTCCAGCCCCTCCCCTCTGTTCTCATCCCAGGCTGATAGGGTTGCTCTCCATGTGGGTCCGATGCCCCAGGCCTACCGTGGGAAGGAGGGTGGATCAGATCTGGACTCACCCAGCTTGCTGCCTGTCAAGTCTCCTACTCAGATCTGATGTATCTGTCTCTCCAAGTTCGATGAGTTTACCTCTAGGTCCCAGGTTGGAGACTGGGTGGAGCTGGGTGGGGCAGTGCAGGCCTCTGCCTGGTGCGGGAACAGAGAAAATGGCTCCGGCTGGCGTTTCCTCACCCCTCACCGGTGGTGGGCCTCCTCTCCAGCTCTCTCCGACTGCTCTCTCCATGGATGGCGGGCTCCAGCTACTTTGCTGTCACAGGTGATGGTGTGGGTCAGGCACCAGGTGATGAGAATCAGTTGTATTCCGCAGGCTTTTCTCAGGAGAGTCCCAAGAAGAGCAGATGATCCTGTGTGCTGTGAGCTCCAATCTCAGGGCAGTGAGGAGTTGCAGTCATCTTCAGAGGAGAGCCCCAGGTGTATGAACCTGAGTCTCCCTTCAGATGGACTTTCACTCACCCACCGGCACACGCCTGCTCACACAGAGAGTCTTTATGGACACTGGCTTTTGCAGAGACTCCCACAGTCTGCCCTGTCCCATCACCATCTTGCTGGAAGTCCCAGGATTTTAATTTCTCATAGCTAACGAAGCTTAGCTTCATTGGGTAGGACATTCTTGGTTGGAATTGCTTATCTTTAAGAACATTAAAAATTGGATTCCAGTCCCTTCTGGCTTGTAGTGTTTCTGCATACAAGTCTGGAGCAATTCTGATGGGTCTTCCTCAGTAGGTCATCTAACCTATCTGTCTTGATGCCTTTAGAGTTTTTTCTTTCATGCTTACTTGTGGAGGTGGAATACTATGTGTCTAGGGGTTCATTTTCTCATGTGATACCTTGCATGGGTTCTCTGAATCTCTTGTGCTTAAATGGTCACATCTCTGGCAAGATAAGGAAAGCTTTCTTGGATGACCTCATAGAATGCTTGATCCAAGTTGTTCTCCATTTCTCTTTCTGCTTCAGGGATAGAAATTAAGTGTAGATTTAGCTTCTTGACATAATCCCATATCTCCTGGAAGCTTTGCTCCTTCCTTTTGGGTTTTTTCCCATGTTTTTAACAAATTGGGTTAATTCCATATTTTGGTCTTCAAGTGCTGAGATTCTTTCCTCTGCTTGGTTGATTCTGCTTCCTGTGCTTTGTTATTTATTTTGAGGTTGGAGTTTTTTATTTTCATCACTTCAGAGTAGACTTTTTTGAAACTGGTCAACTTTGCTTGTACTTTCTGTATGATTTCATTGAGTTTCATTTCTTTTCTCTCTTAATTTCTGTTCATTTTTGCCATCCAATCTCTGATTTCCATGGGTGTCATCTGGGACAGGTTGTTGTGGGTACTTTCCATTGTTTGTACTCTGATGGCTGTTTTTTGGGGGCACTGTCTCTTTAAGACCCTGAGAGTTGCCTGTATTTTTTTGCTTATTTTTTCTCATTTGTGACAAGTCTGTTTTCCTCCTTTATGATTCCATCACTCAGTGAGAGAGAGAAGCATTCACTTTTGTTGCTTGCTTCACCCTGTGGCAGAATACTGTAACTGCAGGTTCCCTTTTCCTCTGCTAAACTAGTCAAACCAATTTTCAGCCCCTGCTGCATGTGACTGATTGCTGGGATGGAGTGAACTGACTCATCTTAGAACTGCTCACTTCACTCTTTTACCAGGCATGACTTCATTTTCTGTTCTAGCCTGGTGCATGGTAGGGGATAGAGTTCCCAGATTCCTGCTCCTGCCATTGCTTTCTGGTCTCTATGTGTACAGAGAGACCCTTCTGGTACAGGATGTATCAGCAGCTGGGTCCCCATTCTTTTCCTTGCTCAGCAAAAGAGGCACTGGTCTATTTCCCCACTAGGTGCTGCTGGCAAACGTGCCAGTCAGATTCTCTCTGCATTCTGGGATTGTTTCTTTTCTGCCTGGGAACTGGCTGCCACAGCAGTAGTCAGGTGGGTGGGTTTTGTTCTCCACCATTTAGTTGGGCTCCAGTTGCCACTCCCTCCTAACCCCCACTGTGTCCTAACCAAAACTCCTCCAATGTGGGAACAAAGACTTGCACATGGCTGGGAGGGTGTGAACTGACTCGAAACATCTTAGAATCACTCACTTCTCTTATTCACTGAGCAGGACCTCCAACTTTGTCTGAGCTTGGAATAGGGCAGGGTGTGGGGTGCCTGGAGTCCTGCATCTGCCATTGTTCTCTGGCCTCTGTGTGCTCAAAGAGACCTCTGCTGAGTGCAACATGTATCATCCATCCAAAAGTGTTCAGGGCATCTTCATCAATTGATGACTGGATCCGCACTCTTCATTTTGCTAGGTGAAAGAGGTGCTAGTCTGCTGCTTCATGGTGACCATCTTGGACTACTCTCTCTTGTTAATATATATCCTGAAAACCAGAATTTTTTTTTTTAGTTGGAGTCTCACTCCATCGCCCAGGCTAGAGTGCAGTGGCACACTCACAGCCACCCCAGCATCGCCAGGCTGGTCTCCGGTGATCCTTCCACCTCAGCCTTCCAAGTAGCCAGAACTACAGGTACATGCTACCATGCTCAGCTAATTTTTTATTTATTGTAGAGATGAGGTCTCACTAAGTTGCCTGGGCTGATCTTAAATCCATGGGCTCAGGCAATCCACTCATGTTGGCCTCTCAAAGTGCTGGGATTATAGGCTGAGCCACCGAGCCTGGCCCAGAATTTTTCATGAAAGTGTTACTTTAACTGCATCCTACAAGTTTAATATGTAATATTTTCTTACTTATATATTTCATATATAGTATTTTCATTAGCAATCTATATAGCAAACTATATTTTCAGTTATATAGTTTGAACACATTTAGATTGTGAGTTATTCAGAAGGCTATTCTTTAATTTTGAGGCACATGAGTTTTTCTAGCTTCGTCTTTATATAGTCTTATTTTAAAATCACTTAGTCATTAAAGGACATGCATTGTGTAATTCTTATTTAGAACTTGTTGACACTTCATTTGTGATCATTTCTATTTTTGTAAATGTTCCATGTACCTTTGGACTTTATAACTATGCTACATTCCTGGGTGCTTTACATGTGTTGATTATGTTAATTTAATTGACGTTGCTTATATTTTATATTTCCATATTGATTCTTTCTTGTCTGAGTATTCTATCAGTTACTGAAAGAAATGTGTTATACCTTCAAGTAGATTGAGTTTTTCTATTTCTTTTTTTATATCTCTCATAATTTGCTTTGTATATTTCAAAGCTATTTGTTAAATAAAAATTTCTGTTTAATTTTATCATACGAAATATATTCTCTTTATGCTTGTTGCTACTTCATTATTTATGTTACACTATTTCTTCAGCTTTCTTTGCCAGTATGAATTAGTAAAATGTTGCAAATATTTTGGAGTAGAGGCTGGGCTCGGTGACTCAGCCTGTAATCCCATGCTTTGGGAGGCCGAGGCGAGTGAATTGCCTGAGCCGGCGGGTTTGTGACCCACCTGGGCAACTTGGCGAGACCTCATCTCTACAATAAATCAAAAAATTAGCTGGGCATGGTAGCGCACACCTGTAGTTCCAGCTACTTGGAAGTCTGAGGCAGAAGGATCTCCGGAGCCCAGCAGGTCGAGGCTGCGGTGGCCGGGAGCGGCCACTGCACTCCAGTCTGGCTGACAGAGTGAGACTCCAACTCAAAAAAAATAAAAATAAAAATATTTTGGAGTAGAAATTATTTCCTTCCAGTTAGGACACAGACTTTTTTCTTCTGGAGTATGTGAAGATCTGACTCTGATTTGCATCTGAACCAATAAGGCAGTATGTCATGAGGAGTCTACCCATCTCCTTGTAGGGTAAGTATTCCAGCTGAGTTCATTACAGGGTTTCAGGCTACACATGTCTAGACTTCTCAGACAGAAGAGCTCTGAACTCTTTCACTGGTAAAGGAGACTCAGGGATACTTGGGAGTGTTTAAAAATGCAAAATCAAGTCCCCCTGGAACTCCCTATTTCAGGTCTCAAGGTTTTTATCCTTCCCAAATGATGTATTCCCCTTCTCATGAGAGTCTTAACAGATCTATATATTCAGTGTGATTCTGCAAGCCTTTCAATTAAATTTTATTTTTAGTTAGCTTGTTCCTGTGGTTAAAACAGTGGAGAATTTTTTTTAGGTCTACTATTAGAAGCTCCTTATTTGAACCATCAATTTAGAGGCTTGAGTCTCATTATGTAATTTCTCCAGTAGAGTTAAAAAAACTGTCCCAGCCCTCAGTCCTTGAGGTACTGATAGCCATCATTACAGTAGTCACTTTTGTTAATAGGACATTTCATCACAATCAACCTTGAGTAGTAATTTAACTAATTGTGATGCCACTACATGCACATTCCCCATTGGATGGAGGATCAGCTGTGTGTTTAAGGCCATTGCCATGGCCAAACCAATACTGGATTTCCATTTTGCCTTTCTCTCTTGGGTTCACTCCTGGTATCAAGCCCGCTCAAGATCCAGTCTGGAAAAGTGAAATCCAACAAGGAAAACTAATATAGAAAATTATGAAAAGATGCTAAAGGACTGGAAATATTAAAGAGGAACACAGATACAGAGGTAAGATTTCCAGAAGGAACATCCCTAAGAAAGGAGAAACAGCCAGCAGAAGCTGGGATTATCGTAATCTAGATGCTTTTTATAATGGGCTTCTTAGGTATAGACTTGGAGTTAAGAGAATGGGGAATTGCTTAGTTGGTGCTGGCAGTTTGGGATTTCAGGAAATCTGAGTTGTGGAGCTGATAGCTGGACCTCTTAGAAAGTAATGCTGAAGTTGGGCTGGTACCTAGGATATTGGAAGAACATCTTTCAAAAGCTATGATTCAGATCTCAAAGGAAGGATATGCACTTGGGGCTGGTGTCAAGGCTGTTGGTAGCATGACCTGGTAAATCTGGTAGTGAAACACTGCAGAAATAAAATCAAATCTATTGACACAATCAAACCCTATGACTGTCAGGCTGGCATTGGTTGCACAGGGGACTGGAAAATGGCCTCGTGTGTGGTATCTAATTTTCATATTCTGAGGAGAGAGCACTGTCCTGCTGTTCTTGTAACTCTGGGGAATTGATGGAGCTGACTCTGGGAATACAGTGTCAGGCAAATGTCACACCTAGAGCAAGGAATAATTGCTGGACATATGCAGAGAGTATCAGGAAGCAAATAGGAAGTAACAAATACCTTGTCCCCTCTTTTTGCCTTTTAGTCTCCCTTTATGCCCATCTTGGCAAAACTCTTTGGGATGCCAGATAGCCATGGAGAAATACAGTGTGCAGAATGCTATTTTGAGCTTCACAGACTAAGTGTACATTTTAGGTTTGGTATTCAGTAAATAGTTGATAATCATCATAAGAACTTTTAGCATTATGCTGTTCTTAGCTTTTTGGTGACAGTTAATAAAAAGTGATATGGGTTCGCGTGGAGCCTTCTCATATTTTCTACCCTATTGTGTCTCATTTACTTGTATCTCACTAAATTGATTTACAGGCCACTATGGTTTGTGACACAAGTGTAACAAACACTGAAATAGGTTAAGGCTTAGTGAGTGGAGAGATCCTAAGATAGGGTCTTGAGATGTTTTCAAGTGGCTGCTGGAAAGAGAAGGAAGAGTTAATGACTGGTGCAGAAGAGGATTCTCACAGTGGTTGAGGTCCCAGTATTATTAGAGGGAAGGCAATTAGAGTGTACCAGTTCACACAATCCATGGGAATGCCATGTGAGGATTGCCTCTGGAAGAACATGAGGGTGACCGAGACTGGCCTGCCACAGAACTTCCAGAATAAACTTCTGCATTTTAATCTCATCATACTTCCAACAGTGCTTGATGTGGGTTATTATCCTCTCTATAGGGCTTCTTCCTTCACTGGTTCACTTCTCCCAATTCACTGGTGCCCATCTTAGTATTGCAAACTCTATGACATACCAAGGGTATTGTATAGAAAGACCTGGATAGCGAATCAGGAAAAAGAGATATGTTTTCTAAGAGGTTTCATCTAGTTATCTCAGTTCCTCTTATGGTTTCTGGTAGAAGTCAGTTCGTTCTGGAAATGTGCACAAATGGATACTGGTTTTCTTGGCATCATATTGCTAAGGATATTGCTCATGCTCCTTTGTACCCTTACCAAGAATATTCAGGCCACCAGCACGTGTTTTAGATTTTGATTTCAAATATGAAGCAAATTGTCAATGACACTTTTAAATGATAGTCAATGAATGACCAAATTATCCTCTTCCTGAATTAAAGCTGATGTATTAATTAGTAATGAGACTATAAAGTTCACTTAATGTGGTCTTTGGAACATTTTAACGAACTGGTTGTAGGATTCAACTCCTTGCACAGCTTTCTTTGGAAACTTGAAAGTGAAATGGATAGGTCCAGGTAACTCATGAACCATATGAACAACAGAATCAAATCTATTGACATGATCAAGATAAGTCACTTAATGGTTGAGAATATGTTGCATGCAGGCTGTTGGAGAGAGGGCTGCAGCATCCACGCAGGGATTGCGAAACTGGGCTTTGTGCTCTGCCACTAAACAGCTGCCCAGTCCCTGCTTCCTCTTCAGTATGCCTTCCTTCCTGTGGCTGTCCAGGGCTCTTCTACGATAAGAAAGTATTAAAGCCTAAAAATTCTTGATAGGAAGAGTTCTCCCAATACTCATGAGCTGTTTAACTGGGGCTTATTTGGATGCCAATTTAGGATAGAATGGGATTTACAGAAAATGTCTTGGACAGGAAAGGGGAGGTAGAGCAAACTGTGTGAATAAATGAACAAAAAAGTGGTGGGTTTGGATGGGTGTCCTTATGGTGGAGGAGCAGAATAAAAGTAGGTGTTTTGAAGAAAAATTTAAATCGGATGCCAATGTCATTTTAATATGAAAATTTTGTGCCATTTTATAGGTTTAACGACAGTATACTGAATCCTTATGTATATGTTGTATATATGAATATGGTATATATGAGTATTTATAAATCCATCACTGAGGCTTGACAATTACCCACCCATATGTAGTCTTCTCCATCTCTTTCACTGGAAACCCCTTCCCCCTTGTGTGTTTAGAAAACCACATACTTTTTAATTGCTCCTAATCTGGTGCCCATGCAAGAATCACTTTGCCTTTTTTCTCTCTCTCTCCTGCTCTTCCTACCCCACCCATCCCATCCTGGCTCTAGTTTTTATTTTCAGCACTGCAGCTGTGGCGTTCCACCTCTGCCAGGAAACAGATCCATAAAGGTCAGCCCTGCAGTTCAGAGGGAGGAGCCAGACCTGCAGAGCCTCACACCCTATACTCCTCTGCACTGGAGAGTTGACTCCATGATGATGGAAGTGGAGGCTGGAGCAACTGCAAGACTCAGTTTCTTGCTTCTCTGGCTTGGGGTGTCTCTGTCTGTTTTTGGCCACTCTTGGGCTGGGCCCTCCCAGTGTTAGGCTTCCCCAGAAGTGGTGATCCCCTTGATGGTGACCAGTAGGGGCAAGAATGCAGAGGTCGAGGGATAGCTCTCCTACAGTCTGTGGTTTGGATGCCAGAGGCACATCCACAAGTGGATCAAGAAGCTGTTGGTGTCCACACACCTCTCTGTATTCACCTACATGGAGCAGTACGCCCTCCTCTGGGACAAGTCCTTTGTCCCAGATGAGTGCTATTATTATGGTTATGTGGAAAGGGCTCCCAATTTCCTGGTAGCCCTCAGTACCTGTTCTGGGGGCATTTGAGGATTACTGCAGATATATGACCTTGCTTATGAAATGGAGCCAATTAGGGTTTCTGCCACATTTGAACAGCTGGTGTATAAGATAGCCAGTGAAGACACACAATTCCCAGCCATGAGATGTGGCTTAACCAAAGATGAAGTAGCACGTCAACTGGAGTTGCAATTGACATCTAACTGTACTCTGAAGCAAAGTTCTGTTGTGGACTGGTGGACCCACTAGCAGTATATTGAGATGGTAGTGGTTGTAGACTATGGTGGATACCTTTTTTCTCAAAGTAATGTGTCAATAGTGTAGCATCAAGTATTTGTTATTGTCAATATAGTGGATTCTTTCTATCATCCTCTTGATGCTGATGTAATTTTGACTGGTTTGGAAATATGGGTGGAATCAAATCCAGTTTCTACTGTTGGAGTCATAGATGGTGTTCTTGGAAGATTTTTCCATTGGATGAAAGCTCACCTTGATGTTGGACTGCAAAATGATGTTGCTCATCTTTTTATAAAAAATCTGAGCTGGACTCGGTGGCTCAGCCTGTAATACAGTGCCTTTAGGAGGCTGAGGTGAGTGGATTGCCTGAGCCCGCGGGTTCGAGACCCTCCTGGGCAACTTGGCAAGACCTTATCTCTACAATAAATCAAAAAATTAGCCGGGCATGGTAGCGTGCGCCTGTAGTTTCGGCTACTTGGAAGGCTGAGGCAGAAGGATCACCGGAGCCCAGCAGGTCGAGGTTGCGGTGGCCGAGAGCAGCCACTGCACTCTAATCTGGGCGAGAGTGAGACTCCAACTCAAAAAAAAAAATCTGTATAGTTGGGAAGTTGGTCTTACCTATGTTGAAATATGCTGGAGGCACTTTGATTATGGAGTTGATGTTTTTGAACACAACCAAGTTAGTGTTTTTTTCAGTCCTTTTGTTCATGAGCTTAGTCATAATTTGTTTCTGGCCACTCTTGGGCTGCGCCCTCCCAGTGTTTGACTTCTGCAGGGGGCCAGCCCCTGCAGGTTTTGGGGGTCCCTGGGAGGTGTGACGGTGTCGGCGATTCTGTAGGGATAGATATTAAAAGAAAGAAAGAAAGAGAGAAAGAGAGAAAGAGGCTGGACTCCTGTTGGTGCAGAAGTCATTTAATGGGACAAACCATAAACCTTTTATCCTAAATTTTCACGGGTTAAATCACAAGACTTTCATGTGAACACAAAGCCAGGTGGATGAGGGGCATCCCCCACCCACCAGGTGTTTTCTCAAGCATGAGGAAGAACAATCCCAAAATTATCTTACTGTTGCTTATGCTTAGTTAATGTTCCTCAAAAGTAACATAACAGTCTTTCCTTTTTTTTTTTTTTTGAGTTGGAGTCTCACTCTGTCGCACAGACTGGAGTGCAGTGGCCGCTACCAGCCACCGCAGCCTCAACCTGCTGGGCTCCGACGATCCTTCCGCCTCAGCCTCCCGAGTAGCTAGAATTACAGGCACACACTACCACGCCCGGCTGATTTTTTGATTTATTGTAGAGATGAGGTCTCGCCAAGTTGCCCAGGTGGGTCTCGAACCCGCGGGCTCAGGCAATCCACTCACCTCGGCCTCCCAAAGCGCGGGATTACAGGCTGAGCCACTGAGCCCGGCTGTTGGCACCCGGCCACGGAGGCTTACTGAACCTTAGAAATCAGGAAAGCCAAAGACCCCGAGACTGCTAGGACATGTTCGGGAGCTGTTGACGCCATTACCTCCCCCTCTAATATTTAGCATATTTAGCCAGAATTAACTCTGATGATCTAAGCATGAGGCTCTGAAACTACAGCAGGCATGGTTAACTGTGAAAGCTCACTGTTTCTGTTTCTCACAAACTGCAGTTTTGGCCATTACATAAGCATAACTCCAACTCAGGTCACTTTCGAGAGCCTCA
>CAUYQG010197376.1:0-17658 GCA_963574415.1 Tarsius wallacei | reverse complement strand
CTGAAAATGTACTTTCTGGAAACTCTGTCTATCCCGATCAGTGAGGGGTCACCCCTAGGGAAGCACTGATTCCAGGGCTGTGTCGGAGGCTGGAGTCGGTGGGGAACCATGTGCCGTGGTTGTGGGTGAGAACCGACCACACGGCCGGGACACGTTCCCAGTGCCAGTCGCATGAAAGCACAGGTGATGATCCTGTAGTTGCAGATGGTCCTGTGGTTTCCAGAAACCCAAGGGAATCCGCCCGCATTTACTTACAGTTAAAGGACTGATGGGTGGTGGAGGGGGGTGAGGAGGGTGGCGGTGGGGGGGGGTCACCCAGAGGGACAACTGGGCAGGAACAGAGAACGGACTGTGGGGGGTGGGGGAGAGGGAGGGAGGTGTGTGTGGTGTGTGGTGGATGGTGGGGTGTGTGCGTGTGTAGTGTATGACGTACAGTGTGGTGTGGTGTGTGCGTGGTGTGTGATGTGTGATGTATAGTGTGATGTGTGGTGTGGTGTGTGGTGTGTGATATAGAGTGTGGTGTGTGTGTGCACGGTATGTTTTTTATTGTGTTGTGTGTGTGTGCATGGCATGTGTTGTATTGTGAGTATGTGATGTGTGGCGTGGTGTGTGGTGTGTGTATGTGCACGTGGTGTGTGGTGTAGAGTGTGGCTTGTGTGTCTGCGCACACACCTGTGGAAAGAGGACAGGTGTCCTCGAGCATAAATTAGATACCAACTTGGCCTGCTAGCTGTCAGGTGGAAAGTTCTAGAGCCTGCTGGCTGCATAGTGGACGCGGAGTCAAGTTCGTTTCTTTCAAATCAGGTTTTTCATCACAAAAGTATCATGTGTGAGCTGCGAGACGTGGACCTGGTGAGATGTGTGTGTCACGGTGGCATGTTCCTCTGGTGCTCTGGCTTGGTGGTCTCCGCGTGTTTGCCTGGTCTCCTCTGACCCATGGCCACCCTCCGGGACTCAGGTCATCTGGGTGTGTAAGGCGGCAGCCCCTGGGTGTCTGGCATGGCCGGACAAGAGGCTGGGAGTTCTCCAGGGGGAGGGTTGGGAGACAGCGTGGGGTCTGTGCTGGGGAGACGTGGGGAGGAGGTCATTGTCATCCCAGGGTCCATCATTGGTGACGGCCACCCTCAGTGGTGGGTGACCCTTTCCGTGGGGCAGAGATGACAGCTCATCGGCTCTCAGGGGCTGCAGCTCCTCGGGCCCGCCGGACTTACTCTTCTGGGACTCGTGGCTGCTCCCAGGCCCCGGCTCCTGCCCCCGTAACACCCCTCCACGTCTCCTCCTGGCCCTTGGGAACTCTGCTTAAATCCTTACTCTGATCGTGTGTGGCAGTCTTTCTACTCTAGATTTATACAGGGCAGAAAACAAAAATAAATTTATTTCGTTTTTTCTTTTCTTTTTTGTTTTGGAGTTGGAGTTTCACTCTGTCGCCCAGGCTGGAGTGCAGTGGCCTGCTCATGGCTACTGCAGCCTCGACCTCCTGGGGCTCAGGCGATCCTTCTGCCTCAGCCTTCCAAGTAGCTGGGACTACAGGTGCGTGCCACCATGCCCAGCTAATTTTTTGATTTTTCTGCAGAGACGAGGTCTCATTATGTTGCCTAAGCTGGTCTCGAGTTCCTGGGCTCAAGCAATCCTCCCACCTCGGCCTCCCAAAGTGTTGGAGGATGACAGGTGTGAGCCACCATACCTGGCCTATTTAGTTTTTTCTTAAACGTTGAGTATTTGCAGTATTTTTCTTGTTTGGTCATGGGCGGTTCGTGCCAGGGTGACTATAAAGGGGTCTGGTGAGTCTGGGTGGGGGAGAAACCACTGATTAATACTTGGAAATGTCCCCGTATGTGTAGTTTAAGAGTGAGGGCCACCCTAACACCACCCGGTACAGAAAACCCCTGTTTGCATTCCAGGCAGAGGAGTGTGGTGTCTGGGAAGGTTGCTCAGGCAGCTCTGAGAGTGGATCCACCCTGTCCCCCAGGCGCTGCTGCGTGGCCCTCTGTGATGGAGACTCCCGACCTCCCTGCTGGGGCCACAGGTGCTGGACTTCCAAGCTGGATTGGCAGACTTTCTTTTTTTTTTTTTTTTTAATGCATATGGCTTGTTCCTTTTTATTTTTTAAAACATTTTTAACACATATTGTTTCACAAATACATGTTGCTTTCTTTCTTTTTTCTTTTTTTATTATAAAGATGTGGGGTACAATTCAGGGTTAGGTATATAAACATTGATCCTGCAGGAGACAAGGGGGACCTCATCAAATTAACGAGCTTCTGCAAAGCCCAAGAAACCGTCAAGAGAGCAGGGAGACAGCCCATAGAACGGGAAATAATATTTGCCAACTGTATATCTGACAAAGGCCGAACATGTAGGATCTACAAGGAACTCAAACACGCCGAAAGGAAAAAAACAAACAGCCCCCTTCGAAAGTGGGCAAAAGGCATGAATAGACACTTCTCAGAAGAAGATCTTCGGGCAGCCAACAGACACATGGAAAAGTGCTCAGCCTCACTCATCATCAGAGAAGCGCAAATCAAAACCACACTGAGTTACCACCTTTCTTGGTTTTAAAAGTGTCTTCAGTCCTCCCTAACCTCTCTCCCTCCCTCCCTCCTTGCCTCCCACCAGCCCAAAACACCACGGAGTATCAAGGATGCCATTAATGTGGAAAAAATCCCCAGAAAGTCTTTCCTCTACTGTTTCTTTCCTGTCCTGGAATCATAACTGATCTTTGATCACCCTGAGGAAGAGACACGTTCAGAACGCCCACCGGGTGGCATAGGCTGTTCAGTCTGCAGAATGAGGCTTTCTCTCCCGCTTGGGGCAAGGCCCAGGGAGAGCAGGGACGCGAGGAAGCAGACTCTGCATGGAGCCTCGTGCAGAAGCGGGAGCTCCCCTGAAAATAACATGTTGAAAATAACATTTCCTTGCTGTCACCGATGTTAGGTTTTCCCCCTAGATTCGTGATTCTGCCTAAAAGCGTGGAAGGAGAGAATGCAAATAGAACCGGGGCAGCCACTGGACTCTGGGGATTCTGAGCCCATCTGGTGTGGAGGCCCGAGCTGCGGCCTGGCCTCCCTGTCCCTGCCTCCCTCCCACTTGCTTAAGGGCTTGGATTCTTGCCTCTAATCATGAGGTTCGTGTTTCCAGGCTGAGAGTGGTCCCTCCAGCTCAGAAGTCCCTCTTTCTACACAAATCTCTATTCTGGTCTTCATGGTCAGGGTTGCCACCGGAATTTCAGTGTCTCCCTGAAACATGGGAGATATTTCAGCAAATCTCTCTCTAACTTCAGTATTCTGTCTCTGTCGGATCAATAAGGAACACTTTTTGACAAGTCTGATGTTCAGCTCAGCTTCCTGAGCAGAGAGGGAAGAGGTCCGTGTCACGACGTGAAGACTCTTGATTTTGACCCTGAGCTTTGTGGAAGGAGGTTTTTTAGGGTAAGTGGTTGCTTGACTCCTTTTACCTCCGTGACAACTTCTTTCTCCAAGGGCTTTTTTTCTTAAAAAGTTCAATGCTAGTAGCAGACATTGGGCACCAGCAATCACCAACAGGAAGAAGAAAAAAGATTCCCAGAGAGTAAATGACATTCTTTGAGTTTTTTAGGCATTAGGAGCACCATTCTATCACAGTGTTTCAGAAGGAGTTATTCAGACACCTGGTTGGGATTTGCCTCCACGAACAAGTTAATTCTCCTACCTTACAGTTCTTTGTGTAGGATTTTTTCTTTTCTTTTTTTTTTGAGTCAGGGTCTTATTCTGCCGCCCAGGCTGGAGTGCAGTGGCACAGTCATGACTTGTCACAACCTCGACCTCCTGGGCTCAGGCAAACCTTTCACCTTAGTCTCTTGAGTAGCTGGGACTACAGGCATGCACCACTGTGCCTGGTTAATTTTTTGTTTTTTTTGTAAAGACGATGTCTTGCTGTATTGCCCAGGCTGGTCTTGGACTTCTGGGCTCAGGCAATCCTCTCGCCTCGGCCTCCCAAAATGCTGGGTTTATAGGCGTGAGCCACCGTGCCTGACCATGCTTTGTTTTTGCGACTCTTTCTTTCCATTTTACCAGGGAGAGATCTGAGGTACCATTAGGTTTGGTAAACATCAAAGAGTGAGAACTTGAAACTCCTTGCTCACCGCTTACAAAGAGAGGGTCTCAATTTTCGTATTCCTCTGCCTGAAAGTCCAAGAACAGAGGCAGAAAACCCACTGAGGTCTGAGTGCCACCTCACACTCAGCGTGGTCTCGTCCTGCCCTTCCCTGGCAGCTTCCTGTGCAAAGCACTCTGATTCGATGCCCTCCGGGGTGACCTGTCCTACGTCCTGCTATCCAGGTCCTTGGGGAGCAAGCCATGGTCAGATAGGATCCTATTTGTGGATTTCCAATGAAGTGGAATGTAGACAAGGTGTTTTTTTTCGCCCCTACGAAACAAAAGAGCGTGGAAGGAACAAAAGGGAGTGTAGAAGGCATCTCCTGCGGTAGCCTCCGAGCTGCCCAGAAGTCTAGAAGTTCAAAACATTTGGAGAAAGAGGCTCCCTTCTGAAGCACGCCAATTCCAACTCCAAAGCAGGTATGTTAAAATGATTGACTGGGGATGTGTCTACTTAGGCAGGGTCTGAAACAAGAGCGCCAGGGCTTAACAACTAGGAAACGAAGTGAAACTTATCAGGAATCAATGCGTCACATGTAATTGAACTGGTAGAAGCCCCGGCCAATTGGCGCCTGGGATTTGAGCACCCTCGTTGATCAGCTCTAAGTCTGGTTCTGTTCAGGGGTAAAGTGATAGCAGTTCTTTATGCTGATTGGCTGGAGGTGGGGGCGGTGGGGGGGTGGAATTCTCTTCTACAGTGAGAAGATAATCAATCATGTTACTGACTTTTGTCTTGGCGAAGGTATTTAGATTTCAGCCAGCTGGTTAGCTGACTCAAGGCCACCTGCTTGACTGAAAAATAAAGAATCCGTTTCTTTCCCTTTGCCAGGAGAAGGGAGGAAATATCGACTTGTGTGATAATTTTGGGTGGCTGATTAAATTTGGCCTCTTAAGGGTCCAGCTGAAAATCCAATTCAGGTGACTGGTTTTTCTTTTCATACATTGTTGGGCAGTCCCGTACTGCCGTGGCAAATGTTTCTGGCACTGATGGTCCCTTTCCCTTAACATAGCACCGAAGTCCCAGCCCACTCTCCATTTCCCGTGCCTCCCAGCTACGAGGAGTCAGGTTTTCTGCTTAAGTTGAGAATGCCACTACTCATGTGCAGGCATGCTTTAGGGGCTTTCGCAAGTCACGCGATTGCTCTGATATGAAACATCAGAACAGCGATGTCTTCTCTGATGATGGCTCCTAAAATATACCAGTTTCCTCTGGTGCATCTCGAATTTACAGTACGATCAGTGGTGCTGTTGGTGCCATTTGGCTGAAACGTCACAAGCTCAGATGCCAAAGCAGCGAACAGGTCCAATGTGCTATGAGCCAGCTAAAACCAGAGAGTCATTTTAGCACTCCCTCATCCTCACATCAAATCCGTCAGCCAACCCTGCCGTTCAATCTCCAAAGCGCTTCTCCAAACTTCCCACACTCTCTGTCTGCACCGAGTACCACCTCTGCCAAAGCCCCGCCATTCTCTCTCTGGCAGTTGCTTCCCAAGTGGTCTCCCTGCTTCCATTTTTTGCTTTTCTGCAATCCATTTCCCAAACAGCAGCAAGGGTAGTCTTTGAAAAAAACCTATTAGATCACAAAGCTTCCTTGACTAAGGTCTTCTTAGAGCTCCCATAATGATTACACCAAAATGAAGTTCCCTACCTCAGTCACAAGTGAGATCTGGCCTCTGCCTACCTTTCTAACCTTATCTCATAGCTTACTTTCTCTCTCTCGCCACATTCTTGCTCTTTCTTGTAAAGTTCAAGTTCCTTTTCATCTTAAGACCTTTGCACTAGGTCTTTCCTGTGCTTGGAATGTTCTTCTCTTAGCCAGGATCTTCACAGGGTACCATATTTTTTATTCATATTTCAACTTAAATGTCAACTCCTCAGAGAATCTTTCTTGACTACCTAAAGTAGTGTAGACCTTCCATATTATATTATCCTATTTTTTTCTCTTCAAAATAGCACCAGCTACTCTCAAACACTTTTTTTTGGTTTATTGCCTGTCTCTTTTATTAGATTGTAAGCACTATTTCTGTATAGACTCTGCCTGTTGTGTTCAGAAGATCCCCAGTGTCTAAAATAGTAGGTATTTTGTAAATTGTAGGTGCCCAATAAATAGTTATCTAGTGAACAAGTGAGCAAAGCCTGGTGGAGAGATTTTCCTAAATGGTATAGAAACAGGATGCCTTGGGTGTGGCTCTATCAGTAGTTAGGGGATGAGGCTGAATGATTTTTTGCAGATTTATTGTTGATCCATATTCTGAGCATCTCAGTTCTCAGATGTTTCCTGAGGCCTGATGTCTGTGGTGCTATTAAATGCACTCAAACAATGACAACCTCTCATCTTGGGGAGGTAAGAGACTGACCCCGTTCTCGGTTGATCTGATCAGCTGAAAAGCAAAATGTGTCGTTAATTTTAGGATCCATTATATGTGACATTTTTGTCTTGCTAAAGGTTAGGGGCCAATATCAGAAGTGGAAAAAGCTTGCTAACCAATGTATCTTTATTCACATTTTGAAATTACTTGGCACTGAGGACAATCTGTGTACTCGCGCTGATTTGAGGTCTAGGTCTTATTTTTCCAGGAAGGGCTGGTGTCTGTGTTGTGTCCTCAGTGTCTAAAATATCTTATTCATGCATAAACAAAGGGCAGGCATGATTCACACAGGATGAATCCCTGAACCTTACAGACAGAAGAAAAATGTAGAGTCGTGATACTTAAAACATTTCTCAGCCCTAGTTGTCAGTGCCGGTACCCACTTCAGCACATTTCTGAAATGAACTCTGCTAAGGCTAGGTCAACGACACCATAAAAATTTTTTTGTAATTAAAAAGGCTTAAAGGGATCACTGGCGGGATGGCCTTTTTTTTTTTTTTTTTTTAAACCTGGTCACTTAAAGAAGTAAACTCAATAGAAGTATTTCCTTACATCAGTTTTGCCCATCAGTCAAAGTGAAGGGACCCAGACCGAGAAGAGTTGCCATTGGTGAAACTCTAAAGGGCAGTTTTCAGAAGTCAGCCTCTGCTTGAGAAGTCATTTTTAACCTTCTAAAGGCTTCTATCAGGAGGCTTCAATGGCCCTTAAAGCTTGATAATCTATGGAAAAAGATAATGGGATTAGGAAATAAGATATAGATAAAACGGCTCATCGGCAAAGCCCTGCCTTTTATGAACAGCTATAGACCTTACTCTTTTCATTTACCAGATGGATGGTAGTGATTTAAGATATTATAATAAAGGAAAACAATGACATCCACCAAACTGCATAATCGTCAATGTGCATTTTACTACATTTAACCCATTTGGGTTTCAGGAATGAGATCTTACTGGCTGTTTAATAAATTAGCTGAAATAGACCAAATCGGAGGTGACAAAATGAAGAAACAGCAAGAGTCGTGTCAGGCATCCTCGCAGTGTTCCAAGGCAGGCAGCTATCTTCATGAGCCTCTCTTTAAGGACATGTGACCGTAGGAGGTGACTTTGGTTTCTCCCTTGAACAGAAGGCACTTAGGGTCCCTAAGGAGACATAATCTCAGGTGAGGAGTTTCAAATCAAGAACCTGCCTGGTTCCTTCAGCCAGTTGTCTGGATTTACCAGGAAAACATGCACACGCACACACACAGAGAACAAGCAAAAATGATCAAATACTCTGTAAGAAGATGGGGGACAGAACTTAAGGTTTTGAGAGTATTGGAGCTTGAAGATACTGGAGAGCATCTAACCCAAACTCCCTCCCTCCTATTGCCAGAAACTTGAGCTCTGCGGAGCTTAAATGACTTGTCAAGGGCCACACCGATGGTGAATGTCTAAGTGAGGGCGAGAAGCTGGGTTGATTCATAGCTGACATTGTTTGGATTGTCGTCCCCAAGTCTTGTGTTGAAATGTGATCCCCAGTGCTGGAGATGAGGCCTAGTGGGAGGTGATTGGATCCTGGGGGTGGATCCCTCATGAATGGATTGGTACCATTCTTGTGGTGATGAGTGAATCCTCGCACAATTAGTTCATGCCAGAGTTGGTTGTTAAAAGAGCCCGGCACCACCTCCCTCTCCAGCTTCCTCTCTCGCCATGCAGCATGCTGTCTCTCCCTGCTTTCCTCCTTGAGTGAAAACTTCCTGAGGTCTCATCGGAAACCAAGCAGATGCCAGTGCCATGCAGAACCATGAGCCGATAAGCCTCTTTTCTTTATAAATTACCCAGCCTTAATTATTTATCCACAGCAAAACAAAACAGACTGACATAATAGTCTTTCTAGACAGAATGGAAAGCCAGAGAAAAATTATAATTTCTAATGCTTACCATATTTTTCCTAAATGCTAGCTTTCTGTAAGGAGGTAGCATATGTAATGAAAGCTATGGAGACTGGGTTTGAACATGGAATCTTCCATTCTCAGCTATTTGGTCGTGGGCAAATCATTTAACCAATCCGAATCCTCGTTCTCTGATATTTGGGAAGTATGAGCATAGGCAGTGGTGAGCTTTAGAGATAATACCAGGCTAGTGTACAGTAAGCATTTGCAAATGGTAGCTATTATTATGATAATATTAGAGGAAATACCGTGTACTGGCATTTGTAGGTTTAATATGTTAACGGGCACTGGGGTCAGACTGACAGGCTTACAATCCTGCCTTTACCTCTTCCCAGTTCTCAGACCTCATTCTGTAGGCCTTGGGTCCTTCACTCGTATGATGGAGAAAACAAAAGTACCCACTTTGCAGAGCAATTGTGGAGATTTAATGATACACTCCGCGCACTGTGTTTATAATGCATTGCGGCTTGAACAGTCTGACAAACATTATTCACTGTTGTAATTATTTTAATTTTGCCACAGAGGATACAGGGCGGGAGTTGGTAGACTTTTTCTATCAAGGGTCAAATAGTTAATATCTTAGGCTTTGCATTCTGTAAGGTCTCTGTTGCAATCACTCAACTCTACCTCAGAAGTAGGAAAGCAGTCATAGAGGATATGTAAGTGAATGAGTGTGGCTGTATTTTAATAAAACTTTACTTACAAAAACAGGCGGTGGACCAGACTTGACCTGGGGCTGAAGTTTGCCAACCCTTGATACAGGGCGAGTAAGTATTCCTGCTCTGAAGGATGCTCTAAGAAGACATCCTATTCATTGAAGCAAAGAGGGTGGGTGTTCTCTCTCATGGAAATAAGAACTAAAAAAGACACCTTTAGGCATGTTTTTCCTGTTGTCAGACCCGTTCATGGTAGAATTTACTTACAGTGGGGCAAGAGGATCTCTGTTTGCCCTCTGACTCCACCGCACTTTCTCCCACAAGACATGACCAGTCAAGTTCCTAAAGAGACAAAGAACCTAAGAACCACCTCAGTCCAATCCACAATATATCCAGTTTCTAGGATAAACTTAAATTTCATTTTATGATGTTAGTGTACAACATAGGGATATCACAAATATTGTATAGTTCTGATATTAATACATTTTGCACAGTTTCCCTTATTACAATGCTAGGGCTTCTCAATTTTTCTTACCCCTGTTTGCTCTTGCTTTGATTTATAAGACCCTTCATAAGGAGGGGCTCTTCAGGGACAAGGCATTTCTGGCCTTTCATGTTGCCTGGTGATCTTTTCCTGTTGTTCATGAATCTAATGAGTGGAGGGTCAGGTGGTTGACTTCTGAAGATGATTAAAGGTGGCACTTTGCTTCAGAGTGGAGGTGTAATCTTATTAATCTGGTACCAGAGTCCATCCTGAAGATGGATAAAAGAGAAATTTAATCTTGGCCACTCTCACATAGAGGATCTGGACAATTTATATCCTACTCTACGATCTAGGTTCCAAGACTGTAGAAAAGAAGTATCTTGAGCAATCTCAGACATTAGAGAGTGAACTCTGATAAGGAAGCACTCAGTGGCTTTATAGTCAGCATGGTGATGGCCAACAGTAGTTTATTTTGTTTCAATTTTTAAAAATAGACCAAGGATGCTGCTAAAACCAACAGGAGTTTTAGATGCTAGCGCGCTAACCATGAGGGTGAGGCACCAAGCCTTTAGCAACAGTCATGACATACGGTTAAGTATTCCTTACAGAGCACATGTGCAGAAAAAGCTATTTATGGCAAAAATGAATCAGGTCCTTGTGGACTCACAGCGAAATTCTGTGACTAATTTTCTGTGGTAAGGGTGGGTGCAGGGACAGTAAAAAAGTACCAAAACTTTTAGTGGAATAGGAAAATTCTCTCTCACGTTTCTGACAGTAAATCATCATATTACTTCAGAACTTTCATAGGCAGATACTGATCATTAACTTTCCCAGAATTCTTCTTACCATAGTTCTTTGACTCTCTGACGGAGCAACAGATGTGTCATCTTTGGCCAGGGTTCTGGAGAGTTAATGCCAGTTGTCATTTATGAGAGTTTGTTACATTGTTTTAATTAGGTAACAGTGTTTCCACAGGTATTAAAATATATTTCCCGTATTTTCTCGATTATGATTTTATTTTTCTGATATTTAGATAATAGAGCTGAGTTTCCTTCAAAATGGACTCCATTTCCTTGGGATGCTATTTTCTGATTTCTTTTTTTTTTTAAGTTGGAGTCTCACTCTTTCGCCCAGACTAGAGTACAGTGGCACACTCATGGCCACCCCAGCATCAACCTGCTGGGCTCCGGTGATCCTTCTGCCTCAGCCTTCCAAGTAGCTGGAACTATAGGCACACGCTACCACACCCGGCTATTTAAAAAAAAAAAATATTGTAGAGACAAGATCTCACCAAGTTGCCCAGGCTGGTCTTGAACCCATGGGCTCAGGCAATCCACTCACTTCAGCCTCCCAAAGTGCTGGGATCACAGGCTGAGACCCCGAGCCTGGCCTATTTTTTGATTTCTGAGGTAACACTGCATTATCTATAAAATCAACTTTACTCTGGGCGACAGAGTGAGACTCCAACTCAAAAAAAAAAATCAACTTTACATTGATAGATGATGAATTAAGGTACAAGCTTTTGAAAGGTATTTACTTTTGAATACAAGATTCTGGGAGACACAGTATTTTAACCCAACGGGATATACCTTCAACCCCATGTTTGGTGTGGAGGAGTGCTCTGTGTATGGTAGTGGTAGGGGAGGTGGGACTGGGGAGGAATATTTTTGTCATGTCTGTCATCCTCACATGTGTAGCTGGCTGCCCAACTGCAAAAGAAGCCAAACGCTCAACAGCAAACAGGTGGGGCCAGACAAGACCGAGGCAGGAAGGAACAGACAATGAAGAGGGGTCAGAGGGAGGAGTTCAGAAAAAGGGCTGCAGGAAGCATGTCCCCAGTTGCATCAGATGCAGCCAGAAAGCCCAAGGGATGATGGATCAGTACAGACTCTTTGACTTGGCAAAATGGTTGGATTGAATGTGGTGGGCATGAAAGCCATATTTCAGATGTCTCCTGAGAGACTGGGCGGTGAGGACATTGAGATTGGGTGGATAAAGGGGACTTGAAAATAAGCACTACTTGGAGGCTGTTGTGGGGGAGTATGGGTGGACACGCTGACCCTGGCGGTCTCGTGGGTCTCATGGCCAGTCCGTGGGGGAGCAGAGGCTGGAGCCCACACCTTCTGAGAGGCAGTGTACCTTCCATGGAAGAGGAACATGAACGTAGTTGACGACAGAAGGAACGGACCCAGGGAGGCTAGAGTGAGAATGCTGGGGAGGTCGTTGGCTTTTGAGAACACGAGAGCGCTCTTCTTTAAGGCTGTGAGGAAGGGATCAAGGGGTAGATGGAGAGTCGCGGGTGCTCCTGGCCTCAGGGAGAAAGACGGAGGAAAGCTTTTGGGTCCTAGAGTTACTCTGGAGACTCCACGTTGATGGTATATGAACCATCTCTCTCCCACTCTCTCCACATTAGCAGAGTGTCTTTCTCTACACACTCACACACACTCTGTCTCTGTCTCTCACGCACATGCAAAATAGTGCGATAGTGAACAGTGGGTAGAGAATTCTTACTTGGGCGGATTCTTCCCCTTTTAAAAAGTCAATCTTAAAATAATTACCATGAATAGCTATTGGAGATTTACTTAAGGAGAGAAAGTTGTTCCGCTTCCACGTGGAAGCCTTTTTTAAGTTCAAGAGTTTCTAAGGACGACTTTGATGCAACTCTTTGCCTACAGAGATAGCTATATTTCACAGAGTCACAAGATCTCTCTTTTCCTTTCCTTTCCCCCTCCCTTCCTCCTCTCTTCGGCGTGCTGGTGGGGGGGCTGCCTTCCTTCTTTTGCAAACTGATTTCTAAACATTGACTACATCCTAAGACTAGGACCCATAAAATAGCCTTAACAATTTTACCAGAACTAACCCCTAGCCGTAACAAGGTATCTCTTTGAAATAGGCAAATACAAACAATAATACCACAAAGCCCTTCCAGCTCTATTTTGAGTGATGCTAGGGGGCTCAGTGGACAGCATGTACATTCTGTAAATTTTCTTCCAATGTTATTTTGGTCTGGCCTCTTAGGAAGTGCGAGCAGAAAAATAATGGGTGCTTTACAACCACCAGAAGAAGAGAGCCAGGATCCTTTCATTCCGTGTTTATGTGATGACAAGTCTGCATTCCTGCCCCATCTGCCTATTTCCATCTGCAGCTTCAGGGCAGGGAGTGAAGAGCTAAAATGATACTCTTCTTGGATTTGCGATCACGGGATAAACGGCAGGTCCCAGAAACGAATCAGTCGGCGCGTGTTTATCCAAAGTGCAAACATCCCGAGCGCTCACATCAGCAGAGTGTCTTTCTGAAAGTGTGAGGAACAACTTTCGTCATTGTTACCCAAGCTCCCTGAGGTGGCTGTCTGGATCACCAAGAGACTCCTTTTTGTTCAGCGTGAGTCGTCAACTGATTTCATTTGATTTTCTCATTTCCTGAAAATGGATAGAGCCCTACCCAGAATATTTGATTAGCAAGGGCACTGAATTTCTAGCCATTTTCTATACATGGGGGTCTACTGGATGAAGGGAAAGAGAATTCTTCCATGTTCTTTTTTGATTTCCCTGCAGTTGCAACAAGACTGTCAAGCTAGAAAGTCCCCTCTTTCCAGCTTGTCGTGGAGGATGGAGGAAGGAATTGCCCGACCTCCTGTGCCTAACCACCTGAGTTCAATCACAAAAGGAAATAACACCCATAAGAGGGTTAATTTCTAAAACCTGAGTGCTCCTTGTGAGGCTGCCAGCCAGTGAAGCCGCTTCCCTGGCCTAATTACCCAGGAACGCCGGGGTGGGTGTCCGGCCCCTGCAGGACACCCGCCTGCGTAGTTAGGCCGCCACGTGCCTGGTTTTCATCCCATCCACGGCCCTCTCTCTTCTGCTCGTTGTTATTTCCTTCCTCACCTCTGGACACTTCGGCACATTCTCTTGAAACATTGTCACGGGAGAAGTCGGCTTTGACAGAAAAAATTTTTTTCCTTCTTGTTCTGGCTTGCACTTGAATAATTCTCCATCAACAGCACGTCTGATGGAGTTGGCATCACAAACCCTTTTGTATGCAATTTTTTTTTCTTCAAGAAATATTAAAGTCTGAATAAAATTGGAATAGCTGCCTGGTAATGATCTCATTACATATAAATACAGAAGTGCTCACAGGGGAGGTAATGACTCCACGACTCAGGTATGCGGCGAATACCTATTATCTTCTGAGGACTCAGCCCACGTTCAGCCCTCCTCCGAGACCCCCACCGCGGCCCTTTCAGTTTAAGGTTCAAGTTGCAGAAAACTGGGGACTGATTGAAGCCGGGAATAGAGTTTTCCTTCCCTCCCCCTTCATGACATATGTTAAGAGATGAAAGGAACCCGGGCTGTGTGTTTACTCTTCATTTGGGAGTTTCACATGTTCTGATTGATCGGGAAGACAAAAAGGCAGAAGGAGAGACATTTGGTGCTGGCGGAAAACCATCTCCGTTCTCCATGTGAGGTTTCCTCGTTTGGTGAGGATAATTGTGATGAGGCAGTTCTGGGTATAGATGCCGCGAAAGGATTTTTTAAAATAACGGGCCCACCACTCAGTTTGAGTTCTTATGTAGCCAAAGAACCAACACAGATGGCGGCGGTAGGAATGGAGACCCGGGTGGGGCAGGCCCTCCTCGCGGAGGGGGGGGCTTACTAGTTATTAGCCTCAGTCATCTTTTCTGGCTGCCGACGTGTAAGCAGATGAGTCGTGCACAGCAGAGAGGACCGCATGGAGGGTTCGATTCCTGATATGGGCCAAGCGACTCTGGAACATTTTTTTTCTCCCCGTGATTATAGTATCCAAAGAAGGAGACTATATGACTCTACATGTCCCTGTTAGGCTCTAAAGGGGCATTTATCTGCCATCCTAGACTGGGAAGAGAGGTGGCATGGAGGACAAGGTGTTGGCCCTTTCTGATAGCATGAGATCACAGGCCGATCACTCCCCTCGGTTTCCAAATTAGGGACAAGCAAAACACATAATATGCCGACCACGATGGCTGGTGCCTGTGATCCAGCACTTTGGGAGGTTTGCTTGAGCCCAGGAGTTCAAGACCAGCCTAGACAACGTAGTGAGACCTTGGGTGTGGTGGTGCACACCTATAGTTCCGGCTACCCAGGAGGCTAAGGTGGAAGGATCACTGGAGTCCAGGAGGTTGAGGCTGCGTTGAGCTGTGGTCATACCACTGCACTCCACCCTGGGTGACAGAGTGAGACTCCAACTCAAAACAACCCCCCCCCACACAAAATAAGCATCATTCTTGGCCAAAAGGGTGGGCCAGATGGCAAAAATATTTTGCCCATAGCTAAAAGCTTCCGGCAACACATTCTTATCAGCTGAGAGAGAGTGAGTTATGGCCATAAAATCCAAAGAAGGGTTAGTCAGAACAGGTGAGGGCTGGTGTAGCCAGAGGGAAGCCCCTGGTATCGGGCGGGATGATTTCCACTGTGGGGAGACTCAGGACATGTCCTTGGACACAATTGGGTTCACGCCGTACACATGCTGTTTGCCACACTGCTGTGTTTTTCTTTCCTTTAGTAAGTATTGACATTTGTAGTGCCTTGGCCCGAGGGAGAGAAGCTTTCTCTCTCCTTCCAGTAACACAGGAACGGTTGGGATCTGGGAAAATGTTTCTCCTACTTGTGATCTGACTTCCTTGGGTGATGGCAATTGAATGTGGCTTCGATTGTTTGCAGAAATGGAAACCTAGTGTTGTTCCCCATCGCTTGTGGAGGGCATCTAAGAGAAATCCCCTGTGCGGTAATAACATCTCCCCATGACACCCAGTTATATCTTATTTGAGTGAGAATTATAAAGATAACCTATGACTTTCTGAGTGTTTAACATGTGCCAGGCTTCATGCTGCCCGCCTTACACACCTCATCTCATCTGACCCTCGCCGATGCTGTGAGGTGGATACTTCCATGCCATTTTAGAGATGATGTCACAAATAGTGGCTTGATGTCCAGTAGAGAATCATTGGTTGGTGGCTACAGTTATCTGGAGGCTGTGAAGACAGGAGGGGAGATGGTGTACATAGAAGTCTCTGAATGGATCCATTGCTTCCTGAATCCCTTTGCTTATATTTATTCATTGATTTATCTGAATAGAAGGTCTTACTCTGTCACCCAGGCTGGAGTCAATCATGGTTCACTCCAGCCTTGAGCTCCTGGGCACAGGTAGTGATCCTTCTGCCTCAGCCTCCTGAGTAGCTGAGATTACAGGTGTGCATCACCATGCCTGGCTAAGTTTTTGATTTTTTTTATAGAGATGAGGTCTCCCTATGTGGCCCAGGTTGGTCTCCAACTCCTGGGCTCAAATCATCCTCCTGCCTCGGCCTCCCAAAGTGCTGGGATTACAGGCGTGAGCCACTGCTCTCCGCCACCTCTGCATTTATTTAACTAGTTTTAATGGAGACTTCAGTATTCAGCCTCTATGGTTTGGGGTACCTTATAAATAGGAGGCTTAATCCTTGCCTCCCAGGCACTTATAATCTAGTAGGTAGGTAGGAATAGAACATGAAAGTCCCACCATGTGGAACAAACTTGGGTTTGGCCTCTTGTCAACTATTAGCCAGGCTTTCTGGGCCTAAGCTTCTTTTTAAAAACTAGGTGATTGGACTAGGTCGCCTGGCAAACTTTTCCTGTAAAGGGCCAGATAGTAAATAGTTTAGATTCTATAGGCCATATGATGATGCAGCTTTGCTAATGTAGCATGAAAGCAGACCCATATGTGCAACATATGCACAGCTGTGTTCAAATAAAACTTTATGTATAAAAACCACATGGACATAAAAATCAGGTGGGCTGGATTCAGCCCACTGCCGACCCCTGGATCAGGGTGTGCCTGCAGGCCTTTCTGGCTGAAAAAGTCTCCATATTCCACACGGATTCCTGCCTTGGAGTACTTCTTTGGTTTTTCTCTTCTTGAGGAGAAACATATAAAAAACTGCAATAGAAGTGGTCTCGGGGAGGCACCAGGAGGGATTCCCAGCAATGTTCTGATTGAAATCGCAATGGGGGAAAACCATTAACAAAGGTGGGGAGGAAGGTTCCATTAATCAGAGATGGCCACTGCTGTTTTAGTTGGAGATTGGGCTATTAGCTCAGTGGGAAACAAGGAAGACAAGATGGGGAAGTCTGGAAACATGGATTTCCCAGAGGTAGGATGCTAAAAGATTCTTTTTAGAGCAAAGTTTTCATGTAATTCCTTGTGTAAGTCTTAGCATCCAAGGCATAGTCAATAATGAAATTTTGCTTGTATTACTAAGCACAATCTAACATAATCATAGTCATCTCTCACGCTCGCAACATACATTTGATTTTTGTGGAATCTGTCTATCCCATTAAAAAACTCTCTCATGTGTTATTTCCATATATTTGAATAACTGGATTTTCCAAGACATTTGAATAAGCGTGCAATTGTAGGATTCTTCCTGCTACAAATAAAAACTCTGCTCAAACTGACTTGAAAAAGGAAATATAGGGATGGGAATACAGAACAGTCCAAGGGAACACCGGCTTCAGCTGGGGGAGGGTCTGACTAGAATATCAAATGAGGTCATCGGGGCTTAGTTTCTTTGTCTATTTCATTTTCTGCCTTCTTTTGGGTGGCTTCAGTTTCATCTTCAAGCTGACATTGTTCTGGGTAGTAGAATGCTCTGGCAAGACTGATTTTTTTTTTTTTGAGTTGGGGTCTCACTCTGTTGCCCAGTCTGGAGTGCAGTGGCACAATCAGGGCTTACCATCTGGGTGATCCTTTTGCCTTAGCCTCCTGGGTATGTATCTTGGATGACAGGTGTGCGCCACCACATCCAACTAATTTTTTGATTTTTTTAAATAGAGATGAGGTCTTTTTTTTTTTTTTAAAGCAGGATTTATTGAGAGGACAGAAGAGCTCCCACAGTGGGAGGGGACCCGAAGGGGTTGCCCGAGACGAGGTCTTCTTATGTTGCCTAGGCTGGTCTCGAACTCTTGATCTCAAGCAATCCTCCTTCCTTGTTCTCCCAACGTGCAGGAATTACAGATGTGAGCCACTGTGCTCGGCCTAAGACTAAACTTCTTATGTGACCACAGACGGCTAAGAA
>CAUYQG010197375.1:0-14964 GCA_963574415.1 Tarsius wallacei | reverse complement strand
AGCCTGATTAACCAAAGGCCATGCTCTGTCATGTCCCCTGACTGGCCTGAAGCTGACCACAGATATACGAGGGAACCCGCCAAGGCCAGAACTAAACAGCTGAGCCCACAGAATGTGAGCTGGACAAATGGTGATTGCTTAAAGCCACTGGGTTTTAGGATGGTTTGTTATGCAACAATAATGGATAAAAACTCCTACTTACACATAATGGAATCAGAAAGGGAAGCCAGACATTTATATTCGCAAAGATGTTCAATGCAGCATTATCTATACCAACAAGAAAACTGGAAATAATCTAAACAGTCAAAAATAAGATTACAGCTCAATAAATCACAGCCTAGACACTCAACAGATCTGTAGTAATTTAAAATGATCATTCTCCGTTGTACTTTATTTTCAGGTGTGAGACGGCCTTGGGATATGTTTTTAAGTCCTTAGCTTTTAAGGATTCTACAAAAGTATTTGCATATGAAATCACATGTCTGGGATTTGCTTCAAAATAATATGGGGAAAAAAATAAAACAAGACCTGCCATGAGTTAATGACGGTTAACACTTTATATTAAGAAGTAGAGGGTTTTCATTTTATTATTCTTTCTTTAGTATATGTTAGAAATTTTCATAATAAAGTTAATGAAAATTAATTTTTAAAAAGAATATTCTGAAGACTATAGACATGGAACTTGTTTATACTGCAGTGCTGTATACAGAAAGCAGAAATCAGAATGCCACATGTCCGAGGATTTCAACTGTTGGATACAAAAAGGGAAGAGAATATTAAAAAAAGGAAATGTGGTCGGATGGGGGTAGGGAGGTGATCTGCTTCTTCAAATTTTGCTTTCTTGTTGGTAAATTGTCCTAATGGAGGAGCAAAACATCCAAGAAAGAGATGACATCTATTCACTTTCTTCAGCTAGGGCTCAGTGTGAGTGAGGTGCTGACTGGGAGGGCCACTCTGGACAGAGGGACTTTACTGGGAGCCGCAGGAGGCAGCTGAGGAGATGCAGACCTGGCTGGGCTGTTGAGAGGACCCTCACTGGCCTGCAGCCAGCCCCAGCCCCACTCCCACCCCCACCCCCACCCCAGCTGGCCAGAACCAGGGAAGAGAGCTGGGTGGGAGGTCTCAAGCAAGATCAACCTTCCCATCATAGGGTCCACACCAGCATCCCTTCCGTTTGACCAGTTTTGAGATCAGAGACAACAAGCTCTAAAATGCATCTTCATTCTGAAGAAAAACATGTTTTGAGGAGAGGGTAAATTATAACCAGAGCAGCTGTTGTGTGTTAGAAACAACCTCTGCCAACTCACCCCACAGCTGGGTGCTGATGACCTCCATTTAGATAAGGAAAGAGAGGCCCCATACCTGCTTGGGGCTCCGGGCTGGGCTCGGATGTGCAGTCCCGGGTTCAGGCCAGCTCACCTGAGGGCCTCCTTCACCAATGGCACCTGTGCTGAGGGCCACAAGCACTGCATGTGCTGAATTAAATCCCTTGAAGCCTGGCCCTGGGGACGGTGGCTTGTGCTGTACAGCCCGCCCCACTGCCAGGAGAAATGCTGAGGACTGTCAGCCTCTCATGCCCTGGAACCTGCTGGTGCCTGGAAGCTGAGTTCTGTGCAGTGACCTGGGGTCTGGGGAGGCCTTGGCTATGATGGGTGAGAATCTGGATGGCTCAGTTGATGTCAGCCAGGACTGTATGTCTGGCCTTGGCTGGGTTCGCCCTGCAGGCTCTGCCCATCAACTTTGCCATGTGGCATCCCTGGTCTCTGCCTGATAGAAGCCAGTAGCACCCTTCTCCCCCTCCCCGAGTTGCTACCACCAAAGATGTCTCCAGGCATTGCCCGGTGTCTAGGAGGGCAGATTTCTCCGTTGAGAACAAGTGCTGGCCGAAGGTCCTTCATGGTGTCTTTTTGTTTTCCAGTCTTGTTTCTTTGCCACCCAGAGAAACCAGCAGGTCAGGCCCATTTTGGTGACTGGCATGCTGTCCTCCCTCACACACATCAGGCCCTGCATGGCCATGTGCTTGCGGGGATCTGGGAGTCAGAGCACCTGGATTCCTGCTCCAGGCTTCTGTGGTACTAGTAAGACCTCAGTTCTGGGGGTTAAGAGGCCAAGATGGAAAATCAAGGCCCTCCTGGGGCTGGGTGGAGTGGCTCACACCTGTAGTCTTAGCGCTTTGGAAGGCCAAGGCAGGAGCATTGCTTGAGGCCAGGAGCTGGAGTCTAGCCTGGGCAACATAGTGAGACCCTGTCTCTCAAAAAAAAAAAAAAAAAGCCAGGTGTGGTGTGCACCTGTAGTTCCAGCTACCTGGGAGATTGAGGTGGGAGGATTGCCTGAGCCTAGGAGGTGAGGCTGCAGTGAGCTATGGTCACACCACTGCACTCCAGTCTAGGCAACAGTTAGACCCTGTCTCTCAAAAGAGTAAATCATGACTCCCCTGGTCCCCTCTTTGGAACCCTGAATCTGTCCTTTTGAAACTCAATTTTCTCAGCTGTGGAATGGGGCTGTTGTAGCTGGTGACATTGGGAATGCCAGTGTGCTACTTCCAGTACCAGGTTCATTGTGAGTGCCTGGTGACTGACAGTTTGTTCTTCCCTGCCTGACTTTCCTGTGAGCTAAACAACAACAAAAAACTCTCTCAGTTCTGGGCCTTAGTTCTCTTGTGTGTAAAATGGGAGGACCCTGTGAGGTGGAGGCCCCAGGCTAGATGGTACCCTGTGGGGAGAGGAGAAATGGAGGCTGGCCACTCAGCCAGAGCCTGGGATGCTTTAAAATCTAGGCCCAAGCCCAGGCTACTAAGGAGGGCCAAGGTGTCTGCTGAGGTCAGGGACACCCACCTGCCAGCGCTGCTGTCATCCCTTGAGCCCAGCAAGGACTCATCGTGACAAGGGTGTGGAATTTGCACTCCGGCAGAGCTAGGATTGCTTCCATGCCTTCCTCAACTAGCAGAATGGTTCACAGAACTGTTGGGAGCTTCAGGCTTCACATATGAAGAGGGGCCACTGCTGTTGCGAGGGCTACATGGGAGGGGGAGGAGTGTGGTGACACTGACAGGGGAGGGGGAGAGTGCTGTTGCCAGGTCTCTTTCCATCCTTCAGCCATGTCTCCAGTTACACACTGTGGCCACGCCCGTTTTACAGAGGTGTAGACTGCAGCACCAGCCCCTAGGAGGTGTATAATAAGTGCAACTGCCCTTATTAACTGGTTGCTCTTGGCATTTGATTCTGAAAGTCAAAGGCCCTACCAATTAAAAAGACAGAAAGAAAAACAAAGTGACTGGTGCCTTCCTGGGGAGGGCCTTGGGCCAAATGTGGAGGGAGCAAGGCTGGTTCTGGGCTGGTGCTTTCCCTGGGCTTCTGGAAGTGCTTTTCTGGAGCTGTCTGGCCCTGGGGCCTTTGTTGGTTTGTTATTTTTTGTCTGTAGGGGCCTGGGCAGTCTGTGCTGATGGTAAAACATTTGTTGGGCTGGTGCTGAAATCACACTGCAAGGACATTTGAAATTATATTTGCACTTGGGAAGCTAATTTTATTTTATTATTATTATTATTTGAGTTGGAGTCTCATTCTTTTGCCCAGGCTGGAGTACAGTAGCATGCTCACGGCCACAGCAGCCTCGAACTGCTGGGCTCAGGCGATCCTTCCACCTCAGCCTTCCAAGTAATTGGAACTACAGGCACGTGCCACCATCCCTGGCTGATTTTTTGATTTATTGTAGAGACGAGGTCTCGCCAAGTTGCCTAGTCTGGTCTCGAACCCCTGAACTCAGGGAGTCCTCTCGTCTCAGCCTCCCAAAGTGCTGGGATTACAGGTGTGAGCCACCACCACACCCTTTAAAATTAGAGGGAAGCTAATTTTAAAGAACGTTTTCCTTCATAATTACATGCAATCAGCCAGCCAGAGTTATTGGGGATTCTCTTATTCCCTCTGCAGCTGAAAGATCATCTGCTTTTCTCTTTCTGTCGCTCCTTCCAGCACACAGCCAGCTGCCTCCTTGGGAGGAGGACCACTGGCCCTTGGCTCCTGCAGGTCCCTAGGAAACCTTTTTATGGTGGCAGTCTGGGAGGGGACAAGGAAGAGAAGGGGTGGATGATGCTGGACTCTGGGCTATAGGACAGGTGGGGTGTCTGTTTTCAGGATTGAAGATGCACGTTGTTGGAGAAACTTGAGGGTTCGGTTTAGATGCTGGAGTAACCAGGACTCTTGTGGATGCAAGTGACAGAAATGCAAGTTCAGATGAATTTAAGTAAAAAGGGAATTTCTTGACCTGGGTAATCAAACTGGCATAAGAAGAGTCCTAGTCCCTCAAGGCCCCAAGACATCCCTCCCGTTCCTGGAGGTTTATCAGGAGGAATTTGGTTTAAGAAAACCTTGGCAGAAAAAAAGCCCCCCTTGCCCTGTAAATTGGGCCCATTCCCCTCTGTCTTGAGTTTTGACTCTGACAGTAAGGATTGCTCCTGGACAGTTGTAAGCAATTTGTGTTGGAGAAGTGGGCATGCATATTTGGGGTTGCACAAACAGGCTCTGCGTGTCGTCCTGTGTTAGGGAGGGAGGGATTTGGGTTGGGAGACTACACCATTGGCTAGGCCCCTCAGGGATTGGTGTGACTGCCCTGCCCAGCTGCCTGGGCTAGGTGGCCTTCCTCTTGGACTGCCTACCAAGAGGGTGAGGAAGAGGCCTCCAGTGTTGTAGATCGGTGGCAGGGGTACGGTGTTAAAGATGGGGGAGCCGTTAAAGACAGCGTGGGTCGGGGGGGCCAGGTGGCAAGCCAAGCATATTGAGAGCTGACAGAGCAGGGCTCGCTGGTGAGGTGGCAGGCATCTCCTGCAGAGGCAAGGGAACCTGGGAGGGCGTGGCTGACAAGAGGTGGTGAGGTAAGGAGCCATGTTTCAGATGCCGAAGGAGGAGGGTGTGTGTGCAGAGACCACAGAGAGACTGGCGGTCTTCAGGACAGAGGCTATGCCTCTCAGGGTGTGGGAGACACCCTTCGCTGGCACTCAGCATTCTGCCCTTCTGGCTGGAGCTAGGTATTCCTCCTTCTGGCATCTCTCTCCTTTGCTTAGGGCCCTGGCTCCTGGCTTTGGTTTGGTGGTGGCTCTGACCCCCTATGGGGCCTGTTGCCATGGCTTCCAGCTGCAGAACCTGGCAGGGCCTGGAGGAAGGGCCCTGTGGGGGCCTGTGCTCCCACTTTCTGGGCAGTGGGGTACTCTGAGGTCCCAGGCTGGTTCTCATTTCCAGAGCCCAGCTGACCTGCCATTCATGGGCGCTACAGTCCTGTGACCCGGCCGATTGGTCTTCCTCATTGGTAGGTTCAGAAGCCTTCAGAGGTGGCGTACAGCCTCTAAGACACTAGCCCTGTTGCCATCCCCACAGATTAGCCTCCCTTCCTTGACCATGAGCATCTGGCATCTGCTTGAATCCCTCCCAACATGGGATCCTCATCACTGGCCTTGACTGCCTTCCTTTGGAAGCTAGCCACCTCTCCCTAGTGTTGGGCTGAAATCTGCTTTGTAGGAAAGGTTTCTCCTGCTCAGAAGGTTTGACACTGCAGTCTGAAGGAGCTGTCAACCCTGTGGAGAGGGGGACAGGGATGCCACTCCCCACTTGTGGGCCAGGGTGACCCAGGGTGTGTCCAGTCCACCCTGAGGCTATCCATGCTTCTTAGGAAGTGCCTTCTGGACCCTCCACCAAAGGCCCTTCAGCAGCTGCTCAGGGCTTGGGGCCCCTGGGGCAATGGCACCCATCCCCCTAGCCTCCTGGGGTTAAGAGTCTGAGGAAGGTTTTCAGCCCAGACTTGGGGCAACATATGAGTGGGGGAGGAGAGGTAGAACAATTGCTCTTTTAGAAATTCCAGAAGCCTTACTCCCAGCAAACCTGGTGGGATACCCCCCTCCCCATCACAGGGATCCCCTTCTGCCCAGGAAGTGACACGGTGCTATGGGATGAGGAGGCCTTTCCTGATGACAGCCCCAGGTTTAGACTGTTCTGTTTCTTGCGGTGAGTCTTTAAGCAGGATTCTGAACTCCTCTGCATTTCCCCACTTGAAAAGGTATGACAGTCGTACCCCCCATGTGACTGTTGAAATTCAGGGTAAGACGAGGCAGAGCTCAGGGCCTGGCTGGCACAGGCTCCAGCCCCCACTTCCTCCTCTGGCCCTTCTCTTGCCCAGGAATTGCTGGTGTTGGCCTGTTATTTGTTGGGTCATGCTCAGGCCTTTGGAGTCCTTCTCAGAACTTAAGGGTCTCAGGGGCATCAGATGAAGCACTGACCGTGACTGTAGTGGGATGCTCAGTGCCCCTGGGCAGAGGCTGGACCTGGTGCCCCATCTGGGCTCGGGCTCTTGTTGCCTCTGGACAGTGTCTGTCACTGTTTGGGGCCACTTGGCAGGACTGAGGGATGTGATTTCCTGTGGAGTCAGGTGACCTTGGGGTTGGGTGACTGTCATGGGCAACTCATGGACCCCAGGATGCACCCACTTACTCAGGCCTGGGCATCTCTCATGGACCTTAGGGGTCCCCTCCCCAACTTACAGCCACAGCCTTGGGTCGCCACCACCTAATTCCCCATATCCCTTCCCTGGCTTTTGGTGCCTCTTCCCCGCTCTTCCCACTAGGGACCCCTGTGGCTGTGTTTAGCTGCACCCAGGGCCTCCTTGGAAGCCCGTGGGCACCATATGAGGCTGAGCGCAATCCTTCTCCTCGTTGACTGTCAAGGCCCTTGGAGAAATTCCGATGGATCCTCCTCAGTTCCTGCCCTGCCTTGGATGCTCCCAGGCAGCCTCTGAGCTTGTGGGATGGCAGAGCCCTGTGGAGGTAGACAGAGTAAGGCCCTCGTTAACCCCCCCATGACAGCCAGGTCCTAATCCTTAGAACCTATGAATATATTGCCCTATGTGGCAAAAGGATTTGATAGGACTTTTTGTTTTAGTTTTAGAGATTGGGGTCTTGCTTTGTCACCCATGCTGGAGTTCAGTAGCCATTCATAGGCACAAAAATTGTTCACCTGCAGCCTTAAGCTCCTGGGCTTAAGTGATCCTCCTGTCTCAGCCTCCTGAGTAGCTGGGACTACAGGCTTGTCTCACCATGTCTGGCTGACAGATGTGATTGAGTTAGGGATCTTGAGATAGAAGGTCATCTTGTTACCTAGTGGGCCCAGTGTAATCACAAGGGTCCTTATGAGAGGGAGACAGGAGGGTCAGAGAAGGAAGGGGATGTGTCAAGGGAAGCAGAGGTCAGGGTGACATAACCACAAGCCCAGGAACGCGGACAGTGTCGAGCCTCCAGAGGAAGGCCGTCCCACTGACCCATTTTAGACTTCTCCCTTCAGAACTATGAGGAAGTAAAGTATCTGTGTTGTTTCTAGCCACTCTGCTTGTGATGACTTGTCACAGCAGCAATAGGACATAATTCAGTGTTCATCCTCCCTGCTTTTCTCAGGGCCAAGGGTTAGAACTACAGCTGAGAGGGGACAGGCTGGATCAAGGTCAAGGTCAGAGCAGGTGTGTAGCCAGGTGGACACCTCTCCCCCATCCCTCAGGTGTTTGCCCTACTCAGGGCCTGTGGCACACACACCAGAGGGCAGGGCCAGTGCTTCCTAACCTTCCCCCGCATCCTTCGGGTGTTAGAGGGCAGGGCTATTGCTTCTCCCATTCCCCCCATCTCTCAGGTATTAGAGGGCAGGCCCCGAGCTTTCCCCTACCTTCCCCCTCATCCCTCAAGTGTTAGAGGGCCGGGCCTGAGTTTCTCCCACCTCCCCCCATCCCTCAGGTGTTTGTCCTCATCAGGGCCTGTGGCACACACGCCAGAAGGCAGGGTCTGAACTTCCAGACCTTCCCTGCTGCTGCCAGTATTTCTAGATTTTGGCTCGAGCGCTCCTCTGCTCCCATGTCAGCCTGGCCTGACAGAGAAGCCCAGCAAATGTTTTACAAAAACCAGATGGGAAACTCTCCCTGCCAGTGGTGGGAGTCACCACAGCCAGGCAGAGACCCTAAGCCTCAGAGGCCAGTAGGTTATGTTCGCAGTGGAATCTGGGCAGGTGGGGTTGTTCAGTCTGTTTGGAACCCAGCCTTTCAATGTCAGCATCCCAGGATGTTGGGACACACATGTCAGCTGCTATTTCAAGTGTGTGTGGTACCTTGAGGATAGGTGCAATTCAGACCCTCTTGACCCGGCTTCTCCCCTGTGAGCACAGGAGGTAAGTGTCAGGGGAGGAATTTTTGTCTCCCTCCATGCAGAAGCTAGCCTCACTCATTAGGCCAGTGTTAAAGTGACTTTTCGTTCTTGGGATTAAGAAACTGTTGTGGGCCGGACTCAGTGGCTCAATCTGTAATCCCACGCTTTGGGAGGCCGAGGTGAGCGGATTGCCTGAGCCTGTGGGTTCGAGACCCGCTTGGGCAGCTTGGTGAGACCTCATCTCTACAATAAATAAATAAATAAATAAATTAGCCAGGCGTGGTAGCATGCACCTGTAGTTCCAGCTACTTGGAAGGTTGAGGCGGAAGAATCAGTCTGGGCGATAGAGTGAGACTCCAACTCAAAAAAAAAAAAACTGCTGTGAAGAGAACAGATTGCATCACTAGTCCCAAGGCTGACCGCCTGAAGCTGGGAAGGCATGGGGGTGGGAAGGAGGAGGAGATGCTAGGACCTATCCTCCCAGCATCCCATGCAACTCCCTCTCCAAGGGTTTCACCTTCCTCCCACAATTTAGGGCTCATCCCTAATTAGGGGAAAGAAAAATTATAGCACCTGTCAGGAAGTAGTAAAAGACTCTAATTCTGAGTAGATAATTTTTATATTAAAAAGTAGAGGTGTTGAGAGCTATTAAGGAAATAGGCTTAGCATCTGTTTTTAGCCAAAAGTTAGGATGATTTCAGATCTGACATGATGATACCTTGGATGCAGCTGAACACTTTCTTGGATGATTGCCACCCCTACCCTCCACCTCAGTTTCTCCTTCCTGGAGATGGAGGGGTGAGACCTCAGAGGCTTGTCAGCCCCTATGTGTCTTCAGCCCTTGCAGCCCTGCTGACCTCTTCGGGAAGGTGAGTCCTGGCTCTGCCTCTCATGAATGTCCTGGATTTATGGGGAGAAGCCACTTCCAGGGGCCCAGTGGAAGGTCTTAGGGGACGTGCTGACCCAGGCTGCACTGGGAGTGACCTGGACTCTGGGGCCCCCTGCCTCCCCCGGGGGTGGACCCAGGATGGGAAGGCCTTTAGTCAAGGTGGTTGGTGACTGTCTAATCAGGGAAGGATGCCCCTCCAATAAAAAAGGTGTGTGGCAGCTTCCAGTTTATCTGGTTCTTCTCCAGAACTGTTCAAATAACTCAAATGTTTGTTCTGGCTTTAAAATTCTATTCACATGTTGTCTTTATATTGGGCCATTTCAGTTTCTGGCACTGCTAATAGGAGAAAAATGCAATTACAAAAGAATCAACAAGTGAACCAGGCTGCTGGGGAGCAGGCAGGATGGCTCCGTGCTGAGCTGGCACTAGGGACTGGAAGCACTCTTTCCAGGAGTGTTTGCAGAGACCTGCTGACATTAAGAGCACGGTCTCTGGCCTCAGTGTTTGTAATGAGAAACCAAGCACAGAGGTGTTTTCAGTGTGAGCCATGATTTCTGCCGGCAGGAAGGGGCCCCTGGTGAGGATGGTATTTGCCTGCTCTTGGGGGACAAGCCCAAGGAAGGGGCTCCTGGTGAGGAAGGGTACCTTCAGAGGGATGGCTTGTGCTGAGGCACAGATGTATGTCAGGTGCCAGTATTTGGAGAGTGGGGTCCCTCTGGGAAGGTTTGAGAGGAGGAACTAGTGCTGCCTTCCCTCTCATGCCTGTTGGCTGTGCCTCCAAATGCCCACAGTGTCAGGGATTGTGCTCAGAACTTGGGACTGTGGACACTGGGCACAAGTCATGTCCCTGAGGAGTGTTTGTCAGGACAGGCCAGGCTAGACTGCATAACAGACAGCCCCGGGAGGGTTATCTGTAGTTTGTTCAGGGTCTGTGCTGGATCTCTACGGCTCTCAGGGCTGTTGTCCTCTAGCAGTGGCTCAGTGTTGTATCCCCCGAATCCCATGTCTCTGCCTCAGCTGTGTTGCCATTTGGGGCTGGATAATTCTTAGTTTCATGTCCCTGTCCTGCGCACAGTAGGGCTTCTGCTCACTGGGTGCTAGCAGCGCTTCTTGCAGGCATGAAATTCAAGATATCTTCAGGCACTGCTGCATGTTCTTGTGGAAGGGTGGCAGGGTTACCACTGGTTGGGAACCAGGGCCGATTGAAGGGCCTACTGATCAATTCTTTCTCTCTGGTTTCCAGCCCGACTTTGTTGCCCTCAGCAGTATCTTGTCTCGGCAGCGGGTCTGGCTGGTTCTGGAGGCAGAAGCCCCCTCATGGGCTCCTGTGTCGCTGAGGAGGGAAGAATGGTCGGAGAGTTGGGCACTGGCTGTGCAGGTGCCACAGTAGCTTCTGTTCACACTGCGTTGGCCAAAGCAAGTCTCGTGGCCATGCCTGACCTGGGGTGGGGCAGCACAATGGCACTCTGAGCGCCCAGGCAGAGAATTGCCAGCATTAGTGGATGCCGTGGATGTCACCACTGAGCATTGGCCTGGGGGGTTGGCGCCGTGGAGCCAGGCAGCTCCTCTTTGCACTCAGGGCTGGGTGGGCAGCGTGGGGCTGTGGGGACTCTGAGGGGATGGAGTCAAGGAAGTCTTCTCCAGAGGAGCTGACCTGAGGTTCAGGTGGTGATGTGGAGCTGGCATTTGAGGCAGGGATCAGCGTGACCCTCGGACACATGGGTGAGAGGGGCCCAGTCACTTGTTCAGACACATCATGAGCTTTGGAGTACATTGTAGATCCTGCCCTCTGCAGGCAGGAAACAGTGGTAGTTACTCAGGGCTATTTCCCCAGTGCCTCCGGGTGCCAGAAATCTGGCAATTACTTCTCTGCTATATGTGCTTGGGTGAGGGTGCTCCAGTCTTTCCTCATGCATGATTGTACCTTTTGCTTCCCTTCCCCACACGGCTTGCTTTCTTCTCACCTGTTGGTGGAAGGGAGCCTGCGACTTTCTCTCATGTGAAGTTGTTCCTGGGAGGCCCGGCCTGGCCCACCCCTGGCTGGGTTATTCTGTGGGTGCCTTTTTCAGTTGTGGCTCTGCTATGGCCAGCTCTTAGCTGTGCCTGAGCAGGTGGCCGTTGGGCCCTTGCATACTGTGGGAAAGCAGGTCTTCGTGAGCCCAAGGACCTTCTTTTGATCAATGTCACTATTCTTTAGCTGCTGCTCTGCTGTCCCTGAGTGCCTGGAATTCTCCTGGTTGTACTGGACTTGTTTCTCCTGTGAGTTGGAGGGGACCACTTTATCCTGGCGTAACCCTTCTCTTGCATATTTTCCATTTCACCTACTTCCCTTGCTGCAGCCCTTGGGGTCTTACACCTGTCCTGGAAGGTCCTCCAGGGGCTGGAAAGGTCATTTAAGAGTTGTGAAAACTGAGACCCAGGGCAGTGCGGCAACACATCCCATGCCTGCTGCTGATTTTCTTGGGCCCTGAGCCTTTTATGCCCTGCTCTGCTATGCAACAGGTCTGCTGCTGGATGGAACCCATCATCCCAAAGTGTCTTGCCTTAACCTCCTGATGCTTCCTCCAGTGACCATGCTGCTGGCCTTCTGTGGCCTTGTGGTGGTGTGGGCGTCAGGGACATATCTCTGAACTCCAGATCACTCTTTCCACTTCTCCTGCTTTCATCCAATTTATTGGACTCCTTTATTGTTCCCTCCCCCTCAGCGCTGGGTCATCCAGGGAGATTTTTGTCATCTTCAGAAGTGGTGTCTGCTGTCACTCATAGAGTCCCTGCTGCTCAGCGGCTCAGCTTCAACTGGCTCAAGCAGAAAGTGCAACTGGAGGTCCTCAGAGGATAGTCCAGTGTTGCAGGACCTGGCAGGAACCCTTTCTGGCCTTCTCTCCTGGCTCGACCTCCACTCATCTGGGTTCCAGCCATACTGAGGCCATGTGTTCTCCCACAGCCCTAGGTTGTACCGTTTGTACCACAGACTCCCCCTTGGGACTCATCCTGTAGTTAAGCGGCAGGTCACGTGTCTACCTGGAGTGGGGGGCCCCTCAGAATGATGTGGGACAGAGGAGGTGTGGTTCCTGGCAGGTAGGGTGGCAGAATCACAAGGTCCCTATGCCCAGGACAAGCCACCTTTTCTTCCCCCAAAACCCTGTGGGGGACTGGGTTCTAGAATTCTCCTGTTTGATAGGTGAGAAAACAAAGGCATGAACAAGGTCCAGCTAGCCTGGTTCCATGCTCTCCTCTTGGGCACTCACCCATCTCTTACACCTGTCTCCCAGATTGTATTCTTTGAAACCCCTGCACTCTGCTAAGTGCCGACCTGGACTTCTGATGACTTCCTGATACCACCATAGTGGAAAAGGGCACAGAAACCACCTTTTTGCCATATCCTGGGCTGGTGCAGAGCCTCCATCTGCTCCCCCCGACCCCGACCCCTACTGAGCATCATGGTGATTCCTGGTTCTGTCTCCTTGACTCCTGTCCCTGCAACCTGGTGGACTGTCCCTAAGTCCCATCCCTCGTGTCCTCCCCCATTGAGGTCCAGCGCATGGACGAGCAGCCGTCCCCATACCCGGCTGCTCCTAAGCAACGTCGGGGAGCTCAACAAACCCTGAATCCCTCCTGGCCCTGTCCCTGACCTCCCAAGTCAGCATCCTCAAGAGTGAACTGTTGATTGCAATTTTCACAAGCTTCCGTGGTGATTCTTAGGCCATCTGCCCTGACATTTGACTGAACTGCAAGGTGACATTCTGTGTCTACATCATCCGCCCTGCTTCTGAGCACCTTGCCTTCCCCAGGGATCTCATGCCCCCACAGCTCCACTGTCTCCTCATCTTTAGCCATTCTTCCTCAGTGCCCATTTCGCTGCCCTGCAGCTGCCCTGTCAGGTGGCAAATGCTGCATCCTCCTGACATCTTCTCTAATTGCTATTCTTCCTCCCCTGAAAGCATGTCATTTTGTATTTCAACTTCCCCAAGGGTGTACTTCCTTTGGACTTCTGGGGAGGTGTCCTTTTGCAAAGTGGCTCCTCCCTTCATCAATAATCCAGTTTTTGAAAAAGCATGTTTCTATTTTAATGATATTACTACTATATTAATATATTGTTGTATTTATATTATGCATAATTATATATTTATATATTCATGCAATATTTATCAAAAAAATTGACAGTTTTAGGACCTGTAACAATTATCTCCAGGTTCCAGGTGCAGGGTTTTTTGTTGTTGTGGTTGCTGTTGAGTTGGAGTCTCACTCTGTCACCTAGTGCAGTGACACGATCACGGCTCACCACGACCTCGACCTCTTGGGCTCAGGTGATCCTTCCTCCTCAGCCTCCTGAGTTGCTGGGACTACAGGCGCATGTGCACCCAGCTAATTTTTGATTTTTTTGTAGAGATGAGGTCACACTATGTTTCCAAGGCTGGTCTAGAACTCCTGGGCTCAAGGAATCCTCCTATCTCAGCCTCCAAAAGTGTTGGGATTACAGGTGTGAGCCATAGTGCCTGACCTGAAAAATAATTTTAACAATATATTTTCCTAGTTTCTGAGAATATGTAATAGCTACATGGCACAAACGTCAAGAGATATGTGAGGGAACGTGGTGAGAGGGTAGTCTCTTCCAAGCTGTTCTTTCCCTTGATCACAGGCCATGCCGTGGTCATTTCTCATTGCACTTTCAGATGCATCCTTTATGTATAGAGCACACACTGTTGTCATGGATGTTGTGCTTTACATAAGTGTTACACGCAGCATGTGGGGTGTTGCCCTTACTTTTTCCACACTCAGTGTCTTGGAGATGATTTCTTGTTGGTGCATGGTGCGCTATTTTGGTTTTGCATGCTACCTAGTATTCGCCTGACTGTGTGATGTGTCATTGACCCTAGTGTAGTGTTCATATGACTGTGTGGTGTGTCAGTGGCCTCTTGTGCGGTGTTCATGTGACTGTGGCGTGTCACTGACACCTCATATAGTGTTTGTATTACCATGTGGTATGTCAGTGGTCTCTTGTATAGTGTTGCAACCATGTGATGTGTTGGTGGCCCCTTGTGTAGTGTTCGTGTGACTGTGTGGTTTGTCAGTGGCATCTAGTATAGTTTTCATGTGGCTGTGTGGTGTGGCGGTGGCCCCCTCATGTGGTGTTCCTGTGACCATGTGGTGTGTCGGTGGCCCCTAGTATGGTGTTCATGTGGTCACGTAGGATATCAGTGGCCCCTTATGTGGTGTTACTATGTCTGTGGTGTGTCATTGACCCTTCATGTAGTGTTCATGTGACTGTGTGGTGTATCAGTGGCCCCTCGTGTGGTACTCATGTGACTGTGTGATGTGTCATTGACTCCTTGTGTAGTGTTCATGTGACCATATGGTATGTTGGTGGCCCCTTGTATAGTGTTCATGTGACAGTGTGGTGTGTCACTGGCCCCTCGTGTGGTGTTCATGTGACCGTGTGGTGTGTCAGTGGCCCTGGTGTGGTGCTAGTATGACTGTGTATTGGTGGCCCCTCATGTGGCATTCATGTGACTGTGTGGTGTGTCATTGACCCCTTGTAACTGTGTCCTGTGTTGGTGGCCTCTCATGGGAGTAGCTTCCTGCTTGTCTTCTATCACAGACTATTTGGCTATACCAGCCCAGAGCCTGAACTGTTTGGCACATTTGTTGTATTTTTAGGGGACAAGTTGGGGTTGTGGAGTGGAATTTTCAAAAGGAACAGGCATCTCTTGACAGCCAGTTCTCCGATTTCTTTTCCCTTCTCTCACCATGCCTCTCTGTCTCTCTCCCTTCTTCCTTTCCCTTTCAGTTTCATGACTCAGTTTCTGAACTTTCAGGTTCTGGCAGGATTTCAGGAACCTGTTCCTTGGGGCATCGAGGATGTCTGTACCTTTGCTCTGTAGAAGTTCTCGATGACAACAAGCCTGGCAGG
>CAUYQG010197372.1:0-12081 GCA_963574415.1 Tarsius wallacei | reverse complement strand
CATCCTTTGGCAATATACCCGTAATGGGGTTGTTGGATTATATGGTAGCTCTATTTTTAATGTTTTGAAAAAACACCATACAGCTTTTCATAGTGTTACAGGCTCAGCCTGTAATCCCGTGCTTTGGGAGGCCAATGTGAGTGAACTGCCTGAGCCCGCAGGTTCAAGACCCGCCTGGGCAACTTGGCATGACCTCATCTCTACAATAAATCAAAAAAATTAGCCAGGCGTGGTAGCGCGCCTGTAGTTCCGGCTACTTGGAAGGCTAAGGCGGAAGGATTGCCAGAACCCAGCAGGTCGAAGCTGCGGTGGCTGGGAGCGTGCCACTGCACTCCAGTTTGGGCGACAGAGTAAGACTCCAACTCAGAAAAAAAAAAAAAGGTAATATCTAATACTTGATTTGAGCTGAGGAGAAAACCATATTTATAGTCCAGAAGTGATAGCAATCAGATGCTTATGGTTCTCTAAGACTAAGTGAGACTCACCCTAGTTTTCCAGGGTAAAGTTGGATCTAGTCCTGCAAGTTTTGCATTTTATAAGTAGAACATCAGTTTATAAACATTTCACACATCATCTATTGAAGGAACTTGAGCAAGGGTGTGAGTTATCAGAACCATTTTTTGTATACATGCAAACTTATGACTGTGTTGTTTTACTTGACCCCTATACACACTAAAAACTTCCACTCATGATAACTAGTAAAACAGTACAAAGATGCATTTTAGAAAGGAATAAATGTATCTCATTTCTTTCAGTTCAGAGGACTTTGAGAATAATCAAGTGGGTATCCTACAATGCTATTTTCTTTCTTTCTTTTTTTTTGAGTTGGAGTCTTACTTCATTGCCCAGACTGGAGTGCAGTGATGTGCTCCCGGCCACCACAGCCTCAACCTGCTGGGCTCCGACTGACTCACCTTGGCCTCCCAAAGCATGGGATTACAGACTGAGCCACCGAGCCCGGCTAATTCTATTTTCTTAACAAGGTAAAAGGACCACCCTTACTTAGGGTTTTCTCATATGTTGTGAATACTGTTAAGAGCAGTATTGTGCAGATCACTCTACTGCTTCTTTTTATTCCCTAATGCTATATCAGGAACACTACTAAAAGGAGATGGAAGATGCCATTTTCATTGCGAAACAAAGTAGCAGGGATTAGAAGTTAGCTGGGTGGGCCAGGGTTGGTGGGTCAGCCTGTAATCCCAGCACTTTGGGAGACTGAGGTGAGTGCATTGCCTGAGCCCACAGGTTTGAGACTTACCTGGGTAACTTGGTGAGACCTCATCTCTACAATAAATTGAAAATGGTAGTGTGTGCCTATAGTTCCAGCTACTTGGAAGGCTGAGGCAGAAGTATTGCTGGAGCTCAGCAGGTTGAAGCTGTGGTGTCCAGGAGCATGCCACTGCACTCCAGTCTGGGCGACAGAGTGAGACTCCAACTCAAAAGAAAAAAGAAGTTAGCCAGGAGCCATGTCTCACATCCCAGCATTTTGTGGGGTGGAGGCAAGACGATTACCTGAGCCCAGGGGTTCTAGACCAGCCTGGGCAACCTGGCGAACCCTCATCTCTACAGTACATCAAAAAATTAGCCAAGCATTGTGTCGCATACCTGTGGTTCCAGCTACTTGGAAGGCTGAGGCAGAGGGATTGCCTGAGGCCAGCAGGTCAAGACTGCGGTGGCTGTGAGCATGCCACTGCACTCCAACCTGGGCAACAGAGTGAGACTGCAACTCAAAAAAAAAAAAAAAAAAAAAGGAAGCAGCAGCTATGTTTGCTTATTGTGCTTGCCAGCAGAATGCCATAAAGCCCCTCACTCAGTGACTGACCTCAATCCTCCTGAAGATGATAAGCAGCATAGAGAACAGACCTCCATATGTCTCTTGCCTGAATGACTGCATCTAAAAAAGATAAGGTCAATGATCCCAGCCCTTGCCTCTATCTGACATAAGGTAATGTCTAACAGAATGAATAATTGTGCCTCTCTTGCACCCAAACCTTGATGAGATTTTTGCTCTAACACAACTTCTCAACACATCTGATGTAACTTCTGAACACATGGAGAGCCTCCACCACTTGTGTATAAGGAGTAGGCTGAAATGCTACTTCAGAGCAGTCTAACAGAGACTCTTTTTGGGTGGGGGGGGGGGTGGCGTCTCACTCCATCACCCAGGCTGGAGTGCAGTGGCCACACTCATGGCCACCCCATCATCAACCTGCTAGACTCCGGCAATCCTTCCGCTTCAGCCTTCCAAGTAGTCAGAACTACAGGTGCTACCTCACCCAGTTAATTAATTAATTTACTCATTGTAGAGGTGAAGTCTTGCCAACTTGCTCAGGTTGGTCTCAGACCCATGGGCTTAGGCAATCCACTCACCTCAGCTTCCCAAAGTGCTGGGATTACAGGCTGTGCCACTGAGACCTACCTAACAGAAACTCTTTGAAAGACTCTCCTAGACTACAATCTGTATAAAACAAACTTTAATTCTTTAAAATCCTGATTCTTTCAAATCTGAGTCATAGCACCAAATAAATAAATAGCATAAAAACAAATGGAAAATAAAAATATGATTCTTTTCCTTTAACTAACAAAGTTATCCCACTGTGTGATTCTTTCCCAACATTCCAACTATTCTTCGGGTGAGACCTCACAAAATTATCCAGGTGAGGTGGCACACCTCTGCACTCCAGCCTGCTCCTCCAAAAAAAATAACTTAATAATGTGCATGTTCTCTGATACAAAAGATTATGCACAATGGAATGTTTACAAGAGAAACAAGCAAAAATACAATATGCCTAAAGGTTGTTTGCGGTAGAAAGGAGGGAAAGAACCTAAAAATCTATGACTTAGATTTTTAGCCCAGGGATTTGACACCAGCCTCGGCAAATTGGAGAGATCTCATCTCTACAGTTAATAATGATAATAATAAATTAGGCAGGCATCATGGCACACACCTTTAATCCTAGCTACTTGAAAGGTTGAGGAAGAGGGATCACCCTGAGCTCAGTAGGTTGAGGTTGCAGTACTCAGCCAGCTGTGAGAGTTCCACTGCACTCCAGCCTGGGTGACAGAGTGAGGCTTGTACTCAAATACATACATACATACATACATACATACATACATAAAATGAGAAAAGAGACAATAATGATTCAGAGCAGCAGTCCAACTTTGATGAAAGAAAACAGGGATAACTAAAATAGAAATGAGGGCTGGAAATAATTATGAAAAACATTCAGAATTGAATGTGAATTTATACATTTGATACCAGGCAGGAGTATGATGTTATGCTTTGTGGGTTTGTTTGGCTTCAACACAGAGCAAGTTCCAAGTATTGTTTAAGACATAGTTTATTAGAGAGAGAGAGAGAACAGTCTCAAGGGTGACAACAGTTCTCTTAAGAGAGGGCACATGCTCGCCTTTGGCATGAAGTTTTATATACTTTTTCAATCATGATTAAGCAAACCATGAACTAGGAGTGATGGGTTATGGCCGTAAGTTTTGATTACCATACCATCTCTCTACCTTTGGTGAGCTAACAGGGTAGGATGCAGTTGTCTACTCATGAATTTTGATTACTATCTCTCAATCTTCTGAGGTCCAAAGGACCTTCCAAAAAATTGAAGTTATTGCCTAACTAGAAGTGGGTTTTTCTTAGAACATCATGTTTGTGTTTTGGGTAATTCCTTATTGTTTCTGTGATTTGCTGCACTGGGTGCATCTACATTCCAGCCAGCACAGTGATCACATCTGGTATGCCTGGTTGGTCAGGTGAAGGTCATGTATTGATAAGAAAGATGTCTGACGCAAGGGAGGGATCAGCAGTCTTGGAACAATGCCTCACAAAGCGTACTTGATTCTAAACCACAGGAAGTGAGGACTGGTTGTAGGCCCAAACTTCACTGGTATGTAGACTACTTATGTACCTAATTCTGACCTGTACCCCACATCTTTACAATAAAATAAAGAGAGGAAGGTAGGAAGGAAGGAAAGAAGGAGGGAAAGAAAGAGGAAAAAAAGGAAGAAAGAAAAGAAGGAAAGATATCTGGATCTTACTCTGTTTTACTTTAAACTGGCTACAAGAAACTTATCTAGGTATGTCTAACCTGCACTGACTAACCTGCCTCACATTGAGATAGGTAGATGTACTCCATGAAAAATGAACTGTAAACCATGAAAGAGATGTTATAATGCAGGAATCCAGATTCCACTTGTGCAAGAGTTAAAGGGGATTTACTCCCCATGGGGGTCAATGAGCAGAGAGTATTAGAAGAGTCACCTTCCAAAAAATGATATTGAAATTCCACCGTGAGGCTGTAAAGGAAATATAGTTATGTGTCTAAATGGTAAGAACATTCTGAACAAATCTCCATGAGAACAGGGTCAAAAAACAAACTTTGACACTTAAAAGATGTCTGAATAACTGGTTCTTATGAGGCTGGATACAGTAACTCAAGCCTGTAATCCAAGCACTTTGGGAGGTTGAGGTGAGAGGATTGCCTGACCTTAGGGCTTCAAGACCAGCCTGAGCAACATGGCAAGACCTTGTCTCTACAATAAATAAAAAGATAAGCTGGGCGTGGCAGTGTGTACCTGTAGTTCCAGCTACTTGGAATGCTGAGGCAGAAGGATCACGAAAGCCCAGGAGGTTGAGGCTGTGGTGGCCATGAGTGTGGGCCACTGAATTCTAGCCTGGACAACAGAGTGAGACTACCCAAAGATAAAAAATTTTTAAAAACTGGTTTTTACTCTTTTACGTCTTTGGAGATATGTTTACCTTTCAGAAGGTGGATAAATCCTGGGACTGGGGAGACATGCAGGGTTTTTGATGTTATTGTTGTTGTTGTTTGTTTTAATTTTAGAATTAAGGAATGCACATGGATATAGTGTATAACAGTGGGGTTTGGGTCTCAGGTGGCCAGTTTTCCCGATAGTGAGCACTGTGCTGCATAGGTAATTTCTGAACCCTAACCACCCTCTCCACCTCCTCTCTTGTGTCTATTATTTCCATCTGTGTTACCCTCTAGCTCACACTTATAAGCGAGAACATGTGGTGTTTGATTTTTCTGTTTCTGAGTCAATTCACTTAGGATGATGATCTCTGGCTCTGTCCATGTTGCTGCAGAGGTCATGATTTCATTTTTTTCATTCATTCATTTCATTCTTTTCATTCTTTTCATTCATTCATTCAACATACAGGTACCAGGTATTTTTAAAAATATATTTATTTATTTTTGTTTGGGTAGATCCCTAGTAGCAGGATTGCTGGGTCAAATGGTATTTCAATTTTTAGTTCTTGGAGAAATCTCCAGACTGTTTTCCACAGAGGTAGATCTCATCAAACAGTGGATGAGTGTTCCCTTTTCTATGCATCCATGTCAACATCAGTTGTTCTTTGACTTTCTAATAATAGCCATTCTAAATGGTGTGAAGTGATATCTCATAGTCATTTAATTTTGCCTTTTTCTGATGATTAGTGCTGTTGAGCATTTTGTCCTATGTTTGTTATTCATGTCCTTTGCCCATTTTTTGATGTGGTTATTTGTTTGTTTGTTTATATATTGAGTTGTTTATAGATTGTGGCTATCAGCCTTCTGTCTGATGGGTAATTTGCAAATATTTTCTCCCATTCACTAGGTTTTCTGTTCATTCTGTTGGATTATTTATTTTGCTGTGCAGAAGATTTTTAATTTAATTAAGTCCTGAGAGGCTGGACAATAAGAGGCTTAAAAACTGTTTTGCTGTAAAAATATTTGCCATAATTGGTGCTGTAATTGCTGTAAAAAAAAAAAAAAGTTTCCTATATTTTATAAACTCTTACCTCACGCTCCTTGTATTTTAAATCCTACCTCAGGCTCCGTAAGACTATGCACATGTCAGATGCCTGGTAGTGACTATAAAGTTAAACCATGTTTCAAACAATGTCTGTGCTTAAAACTTTGTTAAGCCTTTGTATATCCCATAATTGCCATGTTAGCTTCTCCTGCATCTGCAAAGGTATATAAATGTTAAGCAATAAACCCTCCCCCAGACATTCCTTTACTTAAATTATAGTAAACTCTGTGGTGCCGGCCACTCTTCTGGTGGGCTCTGTGTTGTTTCAAGCCTGCCTGTATGCTTATCTAAAAATTCCAGAGGGCTTAAGTAACTTCTCTCTGCCCGCTTAGCCATTGCCTGTCCATCATAGACAGCTAAGCCAAGCCCACGAAAAATCAAAAACAAACCAACCAATCAGTATTTCTGTAACCCATGTTTATGCAGTTCCATCCAATCCTAAGTAAACAAGTTTGTAAGACCACCCCACTCCCTCAGAATTATATATGAAAGGTGCGTGTAAACCTGAGTCGGGGCTCTCACTCTCGTTCCAAGCCACTGAGCCGGCTACAAGCGTGAGCCCAGGCTCGAGTCTGAATTAAAAACCTTCTTGTGTTTACATCAGAGCTGGCTCTTTGGTGATCTCTTAGAACTTTGGGTATAACAAGTCCCATTTGTCTATTTTAGTTTTCCTTGCAATTGCTTTTGGGGTCTTTGTCATAAATTATTGGCCTAGACCAATGTCTAGCAGAGTGTTTCCTAGGATTTTTATAGTTTCAGGTCCTACATTTAAGTCTTTGATCCACCTTGAGTTAATTTTTTTTTTTTTTTTTTTGAGTTGGAGTCACACTCTGTAACCCAGACTGGAGTGCAGTGGCCGCTACTTGCCACCGCAGCCACGACCCGCTGGGCTCCAGCGATCCTTCCGCCTCAGCCTTCCAAGTAGCTGGAACTACAGGCACATGCTACCATGCTTGGCTAATTTTTTGACTTATTGTAGAGATGAGGTCTCGCCAAGTTGCCCAGACGGGTCTCAAATCCGCAGGCTCAGGCAATCTACTCACTTCAGCCTCTCCAAGCGAGGGATTACAGGCTGAGCCACCGAGCCTGGCTGAGTTAATTTTTTAACATGATGAGAAATAGGGGTCTGTTCTCACTCTTCTGCATATGACTGGCAAATTTTCCCAGCACTGCTTATAGTAATCACAGAAAAAAAATAAAATGCCTAGGAATACACTTGACTAAGGAAATGAAAGACTTCTAAAAGGAGAACCACAAAACACTGGTGAAAGAAATCATAGATGACACAAATGGAAAAACATCTCATGTTCATGGACCAGAAGAACCAATGTTGTTAAATGACCATACTGCCCAAAGTACACTGCAGATTCAATGCAATCTCAATCAAACAACCAACTTTATTCTTCTCAGAACTAGAAAAACAATCCTAAAGTTTATATGGAATCAAAAGAGAGTCCAAATAGCCAAACCAATTATAAGCAAAAAGAACAATTACAGTAGCATCACACTTCCTGACTTCAAACTATACTATAAGGTTATAGTAACTAAAACAGCATGCTACTGGTACAAGAATAGAGAGATTGACCAATGGAACAGAATAGAGAACCCAGAAACAAAGCCACATTCCCACAACTGAACGATCTTTGACAAAGCCAGCAAAAATAAACAACGGGGAAAGGACACCTTATCCAGAGATTCTAAGCTCTGAGATGCTTATTTTCTCCCTGAAGACAGTTCTCAAGGAGAGACTATTTAGATGGAGAATAAAAAGTTTTAGCTCTGGCCAGTCTCGATGGCTCAGCCTGTAATCCTAGCACTTTGGGAGGCCAAGGTGAATGGATTGCCTGAGCCCAGGGGTTCAAAACCAGCCCAGACAACTTGGTGAGCCTCATCTCCACAATAAATAAAAAATTAGCCAGGTATGGTAGTGGGTGCCTGTAGTTCCAGCTACTTGGAAGGCTGAGGCGGAAGGATCGGCAGAGCCCAAGCAGGTTGAGGCCGCAGTAGCCGTGAGCATGCCGCTGCACTTCAGTCTGGGTGACAGAGTGAGACTCCAACACACACACAAAGTTTTATCTCCTTCTCTGAGGAGATGAGGTGGACAGTGTGCATGTACATAAGCAGTCAGATTCAAAGTTTCCAGGTTTCTCCCCAAAGCACAGACCATGGTTTTAATTCAATGACATGTATTTGGTTGTCATCACTTCTAATTAGAAAGGTGAATAATTGAGACAGAGGAGAACTGCTATGATTATTGCCACAAGTGAGTGATAATTAATACAGCATCTTTTTTGGAAATCTATGGTCTGTTTTCATGGTAATATGAATAAATGTAGATATTAAAAGCATATCACCTATATTCTGATGTGTTTGGATGTACTGAAAGGAAAGATATATATGGGCCTGGCAATGGCTGTGTACATGAATCTAAACCCACAAAAAACACAAGGAATATACAAGAAGAGAAATGTGACAATCTATATCACTGAGTATAACTTTTTTTTTTTTTTTTTTTTTTTGGTGTCAGAGTCTCACTCTGTTACCTAGCCTGGAGTGCAGTGGCACACTCATGGCCACCACAGCCTTGACCTGCTGGGCTCAGGCAATCCTTCCACCTCAGCCTTCCAACTGACTGGAACTACAGGTCCATGTCACCATTTCTGGCTAAGTATTTTGAATTATTGTAGTGATGAGGGCTCACCAAGTTGCCCAATCTGGTCTTGAAGCCCTGGGATTCAAGCTATCCCCTCATCTCCACCTCCCAAAGTCCTGGAATTATAGGCATGAGACACTGTGCCCAGCCAAGTACAACTTGTACAGTCATGATTAATGTAAACCCTGAGATTGTTGTATGTCTTCCTTTATAAAAAAAAAAAAAAAAAAGCATCTTGCTGTTATTCCTTTTCTCTCACTCAATAAGTGCATATTTTATGTGTAATCTTGTTTTTGTAGTTTCATTTTTGTCATAAGGGAGGGGTCTCCAAGGTGTGTGAGACTCAGACCCACTAAAACTGGAGCCACTCCTCCTAGTTGACCAAAAGATCAACAACTCCATCAGGGAAATATCAGAGGGAAGAGAATAATTGTAGTAGAAGGCTGAGATCACTGATGAAAAATATAGCGTTTGGCCAGGGACGGTACCTCAAGTCTATAATCCCAGCACTTTGGGAGGTCAAGGAGAGAGGATTGCCTGAGCCCATGGGTTTGACACCAGCCTGGGCAACTTGGCAAGACCTCATCTCTACAATAAATCAAAAAACTAGCTGGGTGTGGTGACACATGCCTGCAGTTCCAGCTACTTGGAAGGCTAAAGTGGAAGGATCGCTTCAGCCCAGCAGGTTGAGGCTACTGTGGCCATGAACATGCCATAGCACTCCAGCCTGGATGACAGAGTGAGACACCAACTCAAAAAATAAAAACAAAAAGAAAAATAAAGAAAACTTGAGGGCTTAATGTTTGAGGGATAGAGGTAGGAGGGGAAAAAAAGAGGAAATCGGAATATGAAGAATACCAGGCTATAAGCCAGAGAATATAAAGAATATTAGACTATAAGCCAGCAGCTGAAGCCATTTAGATAAGATTGTATTGCTACTTTAGTATAGAGACTGGTCTGGGAGAACTCAAAGTGGATTCTAAAGTAGAAACTTATGTAGATGTAGAGATACATAGAAAAAAATGATGAATGGAAGAGCAGGTCCACTTGCAGTCCTGGAGAACAAAAGTACTATATAAATTAACTTCTTGCTTTTCCAGTTGTATTTAATAGTCAATGGGTCAAAAGGGGAAAAAAGGTTATTGTCTTCATAAGTCTTGATGTGTGACTGGTTGTCCAGAAGAAACAATGAGAAAAAGTACTTACCTACTGCTATAATTCCAAAAGCGGTGGTTTCTTTCACTTGTGCCAGCTCTGGCATGTCCCTCTTTCTTTTCTCCCTTCTTTCTCTAATAAATTTTGTTTGAAAAAAATAATAAAAATAAAATCTCCAAAGCACAGATGGTCAGTATATAATAGCATAAATATCTTTGTCCCGTTTCCCCCTTCCCTCTTTTTTCCTTGAAGGCAGAGAAAGAGGGAGAAGAGAGAGAGGAAAAGAGGGAGAGTACTGGTTCAAGAGAGAAGGAGAGACTCCCAACTAAAGCAGAGTTGAGGGGCCATGAGGAAGGCACTGAGGTCATAAAACTTGTTCCAGAAACCTAGTTTTGCAATTAAACAGAAAAACCAAAAAGAACTGTGACTTCAAGATTATGTCTTATCTGATGATGGGTGCCACTCACTAATTATAACCTGCCAGCTTCTGGAAGACATTACCAGCACCAGTGTATTTTCTTTTAACACAATTTACATAAACTTCCTCCTTTCCACTATGAAACCCCAGCCTTTCTCATTGTCTTTCAGAAATACTAAGAGGCTATCCTTGTCTGTGTCTCAAACTGCAATGAATTGCAATTCTTGTATGTTAGCAAATAAACTCTTTGCTTGAAGATTAGTTTCTTCACATTTTTTTAAAGAGGTGGTCTCCGGCTGTTGCTCAGCCAGAGTGCAGTTGGCATAGTCCTACCTCATGGCAGCCTCAAACTCCTGGGTTCAATTGATCCTTCCACCTTGGCCTCCCAAAGCACTGGGATTACAGGTGTAAACTATCATATTCCCAGCCAGCATCTTTACATTTTTAAATTTCAAGTTAATCTGCTAAAATACTGACCTTTATTTTATTTTATTTTTCTCCTACCCAAATTCCTAACTAAAAGGCTTGAGAAGTCACCACCTGATAAGGACTCACCAGAAAGAGTTTTATTACCTTACTATCCTATATTCTATAGTTTGCTTTCCAAACTGACTCTAGCATAATATCACATACGAAGTAAAGAAGTTTTGTTTAGGCTTTTTTTTAAGGTTTTTTTCCTTTATTTTGAAGATGTGGGGTACAATTCAGGGCTAGGTAGAAGTAAAGAAGTTTTAATGGCCCTGTAAAACCACCTTTTATAGATTTCCACACATCGGGAGCCTTGTAAGACACTCATCTATCTTCCCCAAAGTCTACCACATATAGGATTTCATCTACATGTCGACAAAGCTGGAATTTTCTGGTCCCTTATTTTAAGCATCTCCTCCACAGATTTCTCAAATTCCTTAAATAACAACTACAAATTACCATTCAGGACATCTTTAAATTCACCTTGACCTGCAAGTCCTCACTTGGAAATGTTCCTCCTTTCTGGGACAAACCAATAAAAATATCACATGTATTGATCTGTGGTTCCTTATAACTTCTACCTTCCTAAAATATATATAATTAAGCCATCATTCAACTAGAGTGGGCACACGTTCTCAGGTACTCCTGGGGATGGGTGTTCCTGGGCACAAGTCCTCAAGTTTGGTTCAAGAATAAACTATCTTAAAATATTTTATGGAATTTGGCACTTTGGGTACTGTTCAGAAAGGAATGCCCCACAAATGTTACCATGGCAAGACAGGAAGATTCTACAATGTCACCCAGCATGCTATTGGCATTTTTGTTAATAAACAAGTCAAGGAGCCGGGCTCAGTGGCTCGGCCTGTAATCCCGTGCTTTGGGAGGCTGAGGTTGTTATGCCCTGTGTTTTAAGTCCGAGAGATCACCAAGAGCCAGTTCCAATGCAAATACATGAGGGCTTTATTCAAGCTCAAGCCTGGGCTCACATTTGAAACTGAAGCAGCAGCTTCAGTGATGAGAGAGAGCCCCCCACTGAAGTTAACACGCACCTTTTATACATAATTCTGAGGGGGTGGGGAGGTCTTACAAACTTGTGCATACAGGGTTGGATAAAAACTATGTGACCTAGTTACAGAGACTTTGATTGGTTGATTTGAGTTCAGTCTGCACAGGCTTAGGCTTTGTTATTTTGTGATGGACAAGTAACTTCTAAGTGGGCAAAAATTAATTAACTTCAGCAAGCAGGCAGTAGGTTTGAATTAACACAGAGCCTGTCAGGAGGGTGGCTGGCACCACCGGGTCTACAATATTTACAATAACTAGCTTGAGTGAGCAGGCAGCGGTTTAAATTAACACAGAGCCTGTCAGGAGGATGGCCGGTGCCACCGAGTCTAAAGCGTATACAATAATTAACTTGGGTGAACAGGCAGCAGGTTTGAGTTATCACTGTGCCTGTCAGGAGGGGTCTGTTGCCTGCTCAGCATCCACATACCGGTGCAAAGGTTGAAACTTAACAGGGTTAGATATAAACACTGTTTAAATCATGATATAACTTTACGAT
>CAUYQG010197368.1:0-11490 GCA_963574415.1 Tarsius wallacei | reverse complement strand
GAGGCAGGAGGATTGCTTGAACCCAGGAGTTTGAGACCAGCCTGGGCAACATAGTGAGACCTAGTAGTAAAAAATAATACTGCAGCAAGGCGCATCTGTAATTCCAGCAATATGGGAGGCAGAGGCGAGAGGATTGCCTGAGCGCAGGGGTTTGAGACCAGTTTGAGCAACATGGCGAGACCTCGTCTCTACAATGAATCGTAAAATTAGCCGGGCATGGTGGCGCATGCCTGTGCTTCCAGCTACTTGGAAGGCTGAGGTGAGTGGATTGTCTGAGCCCGCAGGTTCGAGACCTGCCTGGCAACTTGGCGAGACCTCATCTCTGCAATAAATAAAAAAAATTAAGCATGGTAGAGCATGCTTGTAATTCCGGCTACTCGGAAGGATCACCGGAGTCCAGCAGGTCGAGGCTGCGGTGGCCGAGCGGCTACTGCACTCCAGTCTGGGCGACAGAGTGAGACTCCAACTCAAAAAAAAAAAAAAAAGAAAAGAAAGAAAATTAGTAACCTATGGTAAGGAAGTTCCAAGTTTATTTTAACTTTCTTCTATGTGTCAAACATTAATATCTTTTATTTTAATGTCATATATTACAGTTTTACAGTTGTGTGTTTATTCTATTTTTTAACCTTCACTGTATTTATCAGAAAAAACTTTCAGAAAAAAAATCAATGCATCAAATGTTAAGACTATATCTAGACTGCAATATGTAGCATATTAGAATGCATATATTGACTAAGGATTGAGAGAGCAGTAAAGATAAAATAAAAATGACTGTACAGATACATTCTAATCCAACTTTTTTTTACTTATTTTGCTATAATATTATGCTCATTCTCTAGATAGCATTTTGTAAAAATGCAATGCTTATACAAATGTTCAATCTTGTGAAAATGTGTGGATTAGGATCCAATCAATCTGGGTGGGATCTTTTTTTTTTTTTTTTTGAATTGGAGTCTCACTCTGTCGCCCAGACTGGAGTGCAGTGGCCGCTCCTCGACCTGCTGGGCTCCGCGATCCTTCCGCCTCAGCCTTCCGAGTACCCAGAATTACAGGCGCGCTACGACGCCCGCCCGATTTTTTTTATTTACTGTAGAGATGAGGTCTCGCCAAGTTGCCCAGGTGGGTCTCGAACCTGTGGGCTCGGGCAATCCACTCACCTCAGCTTCCCAAAGGGGCGGGATTACAGGCTGAGCCACCGAGCCCAGCTGAGGTGGGATCTTTGAATCTGCATTTCTAACAAACTCCTTAAATATGACTGAAATAAAACATTTGTCCCCATATTTCCCACTGGATCCACGGTGAAAAATATTTTTCAGTGGGTTGTGAATATAAGATGTACCAATATTTTCCTTTATGCAGTCAAAATTTTTGCAGTTTTTCTATTATAGCAATGTTCTTAAATCTATCATTCATCTTTTATATCATCACTTTAAAATATACTCTCTGAAATTAACAATCATTAGATTTTTATGTAAACTTTCTTGACTCAATAGAGTGCAGACATGTATAATTTCAATATTCAATACAGGCAAATAAACAGATTTTTATAATCTGCATAAGTTAACATCTATTTAAAACTGAATAGTATCTATTGCATTATATTTTACAATATTTTTTAAATCTTCAAAATGACCCAAAGTTACTATGAACTATATTGACTCTCAATTCATGCAAAGCATGAATTTTACACATTAATCAAATAGTCAACTTTTGTGTAATTTTTTTAAAATTCAAATAAAATTTAAATGTGTTCTCCATGCTTTAATGGCTAACAATATTGAAGCGAGGCTTTCTCATTCTGCTAAATCTTTCTTCTCTGTCTTCTGCCTCTCAGTTTCACTTATAAGGATCCTCAGGATTATATTGGGTATAATCCTGAGGATCCTTATTTAAGATTAGTTGATTAGCAACCTTAACTTTGTCTTCTACTTTAATTCCTGTTTGCTATGTATCCTAACTTTGCAGTTCTGGGAAATAGTACATGGACATATTTAGTAAACATTACTTTATCTTACACGGTTGTAAGCTAATATTCTTTTACATGCATGCTGCTAGACATGAACTGCTAATACTTTCAAGGATATTGAATCTATAATTATAAGGGACCATTTTCTATAATTTTATTTTCTTGCAATATCTATGTCAGGATTTAATTTCAAGGTTATGCTGACTTCATGAAATAAGTTTGGCAATATTTTAACTCCTCTATTTTTTAATGCAAGTTTGACATTATTTTTTTCTGTAATGTTTGATATAATATACCAGTGAAAAGATTCTGATCTAAAATTTTCTGAATGCATATTTTTAATTACAGATTCAAAATTATAGTTAGATGGAGATCTGTTCAAACATTATATTTCTTTTTGGGTCATTTGGTGAACTTTACTTTTTTGAGGAATTTGTCCATTTTATCTAAGCTGTTAAATTACTGTATAATTTTTTGTAATATTTTCTTCTTATTTTTATACTCTGTGTAGGACCTGTAGTGATATCAACTTTTTAAAACCTATAACCAGTAATTTGCAAAAGCTCTTGCACATGCTCTTTTTCCATCTGTATTTTGTTCTCTCTGTTCTTGATCATTCTTGATAAGAATTTATCCATGTTATTAATCTTTTAAAATAACAACAAGTTCATTGTTGTTTCCATGTATTGTCAGTTCTCTTTTTTATTGATTTTCTGCTTTTATCTTAATGAATACATTTAATAATACAATGTTTTATGACATACATTGAAAGACATTATCCCTCTAAGCTCTGCTTCAGCTGCATCTCACAAATTTTGAAGTTGTGTTTTCTTTGTCATTATCTTGAAATATTTTATTTATTCCCCCGTGACTTATTTTTGAACTTTGAAATATTTATAAAATGTGTCTCTTACAGGCTCAAAAAATGCCATTTTGGTTATATTAGAACGGTCATTTTTTAAAAATCAAGAACTCAATTCCATTTGCAATAACAGTCCAAAAAACTAAAATACGTAGGAATACATTTAACCAACGAGGTGAAATATCTCTATAAGGAGAACTAAAAAACTCTGATGAAAGAAATTGTAGAGTATACAAACAAATGGAGAAACATTCCATGCTCATGGATTGGAAGAATCAGCATTATTAAAATGACCATATTACCCAAAGTAATCTATAGATTCAATGCAATTCCTATTAAACTAATGTCATTTTTCACAGAATTAGAAAAACAATTCTAGAATTCATAGGGAACCAAAAACAAAACAAATAGCCAGGATAGCCAAAGTGATCTTAAGCAGAAAGAACAAAGTAGGAGATATTGCATTATCTGACTTCAAAATATACTTCAAGGCTGTAGGAACCAAAACAGCATGGTATTGGAACAAAAGCAGACACATGGACCAATGGAACAGAATAGAGAATCCAGAAATAAACCCAAACACCTGGAATTAACCAATCTTTGACAAAGCAGACAAAAATATATGCTGGGGAAAGAGCACCCTATTCAATAAATGGTTCTGGGAAAACTAGATAACTACATGCAAAAAAATGAAATTTGATCCCTATCTCTCCCCATATATAAAAATTAACTCAGATGGAATAAAGACTTAAGCATCAGGCATGAAACATACAAATCCTGGAAGAAGACCTAGGAAAAACTCTTACGGACATTGGCCTAGGCAAAGAATTTGTGGCTAAAATCCCTAAAGCAAATGCAACTAAAACAAAAATAAGTGGAACATAATTAAACTAAAATATTCTGCACAGCAAAAGAAATAATCAACTGAGCAAACAGGCAACTGACAGAGTGGAAGAATATATTGGAAACCTATGCATCTGACAAAAGACTAATATCCAGAATCTGCAAAGAACTGAAACAAATCAGCTAAAATAAAGCAAATAACCCCATTAAAAAGTGGGAAAATTATATGAACAGACATCTCCCAAAAAAAGATATACAAATGGCCAAAAACCATGAAAAAATGTTAATCGTCACTCATAATCAAAGAAATGCAAATTAAAACCAAAATTAGTTACCACCTTCCACAAGTCAGAATCAATAAAAAAAAAAAAAATGATGCTGGCACAAATATGGACAAAAGGTAACACTTATACAATGTTGGTGGGAGTGTAAATTAGTACAGCCTCTGTGGAAAGCAGTATGATGATTAATCAAAGAACTAAAAGTAGATCTACTATTTGATTCAGCAATTCCACTACTAGGTATCCTCCCTAAGGAACAGAGGTTGTTTTATAAAAAAGACATCACATGTTCATCACAGCGCAATTCACAAATACAAAGATGTGGAGTCAACCTAAATGTCCATCAGCCAATCAGTGGATAATGAAAATATAATAATGCAGTATATATACACCATGGAATACTACACAGTCATAAACAGAATGAAATCATGTTCTTTGCAGCCACGTGGATGGAGCTGAAGGTCATCAGCATAAATAAACTGACTCAGACACAGAAAACCAAACACTGTATCTTCTCATTCATACGTGGGAGCTAAAAGTTTACAACGATGGAAATAACAGACACTGGGGACACCAATAAGGGGGAAGGGGAGAATGCAGAGGGAGCTTAGGATTCAATAACTACCTGTTGGTAATATTGTTCACTATTTGGTTAATGAGTCACCTGAGACATAGTCCCCAGCACTGCATGATATGTCTATGTAACAAATATGCATGTGCACCCCCAGAATCTAAAATAAAGATAAAAATTAAAATTAAAAAACAAAATAAATAATTAAAGACTTAGAAACTTGTATTAGGAAAATGTATTTGCAGTTGAATTGGGCTAAACATAGATGCCACTTGAATTTAAAAATGAACATTTTTCCTTCTCCCATTCTTCTCTTCTCCCAGCATGGCCTTGCCTGACTAGCTAGAAAGGACAATTTTATCTAGTAAGCCATTGTTGATGCTGAAGAAGAAACAACCAGTTATGTCAGATCACCTAATGGTTAGAAGACATAAATAATAACCCACAGCCAGCAGTAGTTTGTCTGAAAGCCTGGTGGGCATTGCTCCCTACCCTCCATCTGTGAGTATGAGGATATTAGACTGTTACAGGCCCGGGCTTTCAAAACAGATTTGTTACAATTATAATTTAAAGCAATTTAAGGCTTCATTTTTAGCTGTTGTAGCTTTCACTTTCTTCCAAATGTTGCAATTGCCTGCCCCTTCTGTAAACTGTAAAAGAACATATTGTGAATTCCTAAATGTTATCTAAAATATCAGCATGACCAGGAAACTTTGCATCACATCAGTGCCGTGTATCAGAAAATGTTATCATAAATCTTGAAACATGCTGAAACTACAGGTAGGCTTCAAACTTGGGGTGTGTGAAGGGCTATGAATTTTGGTTATAAAACTGAAATACGTTTGTGCTGCTTTGAGCAGATATTTGGTAATGATGCTGATTCATCTCCCTGTAATTTGATTTCAGAATAAACCCATTTTCTCTCAACTCTCTGCCTCTTATCTTTGGCCATGAGGGAAGCAGCCGATTTGTTAGGTCAGACAGTAAAATGCCCTTTAATTTTGACATATACTGGAGTTTTTATAAACATATCACTTCTTTGATTTCTAGTGTGATTCTATTTTTATCAAAAAAAAAAAAAAAACCTTTCTGAAATTTATTGAGAATTCTTTATGGTCCCAATTACCTTGCTTAAGATTCTCTGTTACACTTGAAAATAATATGTGCTTTACAGTCATTGAATGTAATTTTCCATGCATAAAAATTACGTGAAAAGAAAACAGATAAATGTTTTACTTCAATACTTCCTACATTTATTTTAGTATAAAATCATTTTGTCTTATTTGTGAGCTCTAAGACTACCCTCATTATAAATGGTTACCAGGGCTCACTTTGAAAGGCATTGACATAGTCAGAAAAAAAAATTTTTTTTCTGAAATTCTCATCAGAATCACTTGGTAGTTCAACTTGTTGTTCAACTGTGATGTCTTCCTCAAATAGTGAGACAAAAACAGCATACCTATACAGCACACAAATCTACAAACTTCAAAATTTGCCCCTTTAATTTTGACATTCTCAAGTATTCCAAGATTAATAAAAACTGTCAGCAAGAAAACACCAAGCAGCCAGGCTCGGTGGCTCAGCCTGTAATCCCGCGTCTTGGGACGCTGAGGTGAGTGGATTGCCTGAGCCCCAGGGTTCGAGATCCGCCTGGGCAACTTGGCGAGACCTCATCTCTACAATAAATCAAAAAAATTAGCTGGGCGTGGTAGCGCACACCTGTAGTTCCAGCTACTTGGAAGGCTGAGAGGGAAGGATCACCTGAACCCAGCAGGTAGAGGCTGTGGTGGCTGGCAGCGGCCACTGCAGTCCAGTCTGGGCGACAGAGTGAGACTCCAACTCAAAAAAAAAAAGAAAACACCAAGTAACAAAATCATATTTTAAGTTGACAGAAGTATACATATTTGTAAATATATATATATATATATATATACTACATATATACATACATGGGTGTGTGTGTGTGTGTGTGTGTGTGTGTGTGTGTGTGTATTAAATGTAAGGCAGTTCTTAACTCATGTAACTTTGTCCTCTAACTTGGCATTGGCTTCCTCCTTTGAGGTTCAGATTTAAATGTTGTAAGAAAAAATAAAAACAACAGTAACATTAATAATTAGCATTTTACCCTTAAAGAATATTTAGAGAATTTAAAAAATTAGAATAGACTAATTAATTTTGACTCAAATATTATACATTTTTTTTAGTTAGTATTACACATAAAAATATTAATTACTATTTAGATATATTTTCTTTCAATGGCATATATTATCTGGGAGCATCAAAAGTCTAATAAATAAGCTCAGTTACAATAAAATATTTTCATTCTTCAAACAAACACCACTAGGCTTTGTTATATAAGAATGTTTATACCAAGTCATTACTGGAGTAATAGAGATAGTCAGAATTGAGTTACTATTATCATCATTATTATCATTTTTGATAAAATTAGTTTATGGCTGGGAACTTGAACATTTTTCTGCCTTCAATTTTGCTCTGCTTCTTTAATAAATAAGTGAAAATAAATGATTAACTAATTTCCAGAAAAGGTTAAGTATTTATTTCCTCTGTCATTTATTAATACCATAGCAAATTCCCCAAGCCACATAAATAAATCTTCATTGTTCTTATTATGAATAAAGTTTCCAAAAGTTTTATGCAAATATGAATTCTCTATTCATTTAGTAATAATTCACTGAGTTCCTCCTATAGAAGTCCTCAGCTAAGCATTTATTAGGGACTTAAAATGCATACAATTGTAACAACAAGTAAAAGTAATTCATACCTGTCATATTACATTAAAACCCTTAAATAAAACAGGGTAGTAGTATTGAAGGCAGAAGATGTGTTGGTAAGAGTGAAATTAACCTCTTTTTCTCTATATTCCTCTTTTTTTTATTCTAGTTACTGTAAAATTTGGGGAATATGAGTTATTGTACAGAAGATTACAAGAGACTTTCTTCTCATTTTAGAAAACAGGTCTTGATGCTTGAGATTTAAAAAAAATTATTAAATTAGAGACGAAACAAATTTATTTGGTTCTAATTTATAAATTTTTAATAACAGGTGGTAGGATTGAACATGAGCCTTGATGCACACCCTAGCTATAGAGTCAACCTTACTTTTATGTACTGCAGGAAGGTAGGAAATTGGAAAGAATCAAAGTAGTAGAGGTAATCACAGGGATTACTGTGTCATTGCACAAAGAAAAGAAGATGCAATTGATAGTAAGACTGGATTAAGTCAGTTTCCTTGTTTTATCTAAGGCACTTTGTGTGTGTATATTTCATACCTGTAGAATGCTATTATTGTCATCATAATCATTACTTTCTCTTCTTTGCTTCAATATGAATGTTAATAAAATGAAGATAATAAACTTTGTTTACATCTCTTCAATTTATGTGTGTGTATCTAGAGAACAACAAATATGGGTCTATATTATTGTATTCCATTGTGGTTTGCATTGGATCATAAATAGTCTATTTATTAATTTAAGGGAAAGCAATTTTGTCTGCATTCAGCAGATACAAATAAAGTATGAATTGGGAACCCTGAAGAAAAAAATATTTATGTCACTGGAAAATTTCTCTATTCCCTAGACTAAAGAGAATAGGAAAAGAAGAGTAAAGTGGGAAAACAAACCTCCCAACAGAATAAGGTGGAAATAATTTTGTATGGAAATATGCTGTGAGCAACTTTCTCTTCTCTAAGTTAACTTAAGGGTGTTTTATGTAATTCAAATGAGCTAATGGAAGACAAAACATTCACTGAAATCCATATAAGAATTGCTACAGTATGGACTCCATATTATATAGTCAAAACTGAATTAAATTCTTGACTTGTTATTTGACGTACTATAGAGTTATGTCCCAATAAACCCACTATAAAGTGAAGATATTATAAGTTGAACACACATTTAGTATACCTATTCTACTGAACATAACTTAGCCTAGCCTACCTTAAATGTGATCAGAACACTTACATTAGCATACAGTTGGACAAAATCATCTAACACAAAGACAATTATAATAAAGTGTCAAATATCATGTAATTAATAGAATACTACAGTGAAAAACAGAAAGGTTGTATGGATACTGAAAGTATAGTTTCTACTGAACATATATTGTCTTCACACCAATTTATATGTGGAAAATGTTAAGTGCAACTATCATATGTTCTTGCTAAATTATAATTTTTGTAAACAATGTTTAACTTCTCTATCTGTTTTATTAATTTAAGTTAGAATACTAATAGATATTAATAGAATCTGCCACCACATCTGGTGATTTTGAAGAAAATGAAAATAAATGTGGAATACTCTTTATAGTGCTTGGAATATAACAAGTGCTTAAAATATGATAATCATTAGTAGTAGCAATGATATTGAATAAGGAGTTAATATCATTTAAGCTCATTAAACCGGTTGTCCCTGCTTGGTTTTTCTCCTTCATGTGAAGAAATTTCAGATAGGAGGATATAGTTAAATAAGATAGAACTTTCTTTTTTTCTTTAGTGAACATTTACCCTAGATTAGGAAATAAGTTTCATTCCCTCTCATTTAAAACTCTCAATGAAAGCTCTTGAAAGATCATTTCCAAAGTACCACATCCAAAATTGACAGGCAGCAAGTAGTTTCAACGGGAAAAATATGAGTTAAAAATCAGTATGACCTCATGTCCAAGTGTGGCTCAATTCCTAAGAAAGATAGTTAATGTATAAAAAAAAACATTTCTGAGAATCTTTGAGTTGCAATTTTCTTAGATACAGTATGGGCTGGTGATTGTATAGTGTAGTATTATTCTGTTACAAGTAATACAACATTTAATTTAAACTGTTTAGTTAAAAAGTAAACATAGCCGGGCTCGGTGGCTCAGCCTGTAATCCCGCGCCTTTGGGAGGCTGAGGTGAGTCGATTGCCTGAGCCTGCGGGTTCGAGACCCGCCTGGGCAGGTGAGACCTCATCTCTACAATAAATCAAAAAATTAGCCGGGCGTGGTAGCGCGTGCCTGTAGTTCCAGCTACTTGGAAGGCTGAGGCGGAAGGATCGCCGGAGCCCAGCAGGTCGAGGCTGTGGGGGCCGGGAGCGGCCACTGCACTCCAGCCTGGGCGACAGAGTGAGACTCCAACTCAAAAAAAAAACAAAAAAAACTCAGCCTTTTGTGTAAGTGTGCTGTTAGTCTATAGGGAGGAGAAAGCAAATTCAGCAAAGACAATAGTTGAAATCAGAAAACCAAGCTTGACTAAGAAGGCTTGAAGGAAACTATGGTAGTCACAGCAGTGGGTAGCCTGAATGTTTGTGTCCTCCCAAAATTCATATGTTGAAATCCTAACTCCCAGGGGGAGCTATTAGGAAGTGGGGCCTTTGGGAGGTGATTCATGAAGGCAGAGCCCTCAGAATGGGATTAGTGCCCTTATGAAAGAGGCCCCAGAGAGCTCCTTTGCTTTTCAACCAGGTGAATTTATGAAAAGATGTCTGCCTAGGAAGCGCTTCCTCAATCAGGCACCAAATCAGCTGGCACTTCCTAGCTTCTAGAGCTGTGAGAAACACATTTCTATTGTTTATAAGCCACCCAGTTTATGGTATTTTGTTTTAGCAGCCAGAACAGACTAAGACAGACCGACAAGAACAGAGTTATTAAAGGTACTAAACTAGGGTAAACAATTGGAAAAACAGTGCCACTTTTAATTTATAGCTTTATCAAGATGTAATTCACATACTATACCATACATTTAAAGTACACAATTCAGTGGTTTTCAGCATATTCACAGAGTCAATTCATAAATTGTAACCATCTCCAAAATTAATTTTCTATTTTCGTCACCCACCAAAGAAACTCACGTGCATAGGCTGTCACTCCTTATTTCCTCCTGTTTCCCTCAGCCTTAGGCAACTGGTACTTTTTCTATGGATTTGTTTATTCTAGACATTTTATATAAATGGAATCATACAGTGTATGAGTTTTTATGTCTGGCTTCTTTCACTTATCATGATGTTTTTAAGGTACATGTTGTGGTATGTGTCAGTACTTCATTCTTTTTTATTGCTGAGTATTATTCTATTGTATTAACATGCTCCATTTTATTTATCCATCTATCAGTTGATGGACATTTGGACTATTTCTTTTGGGGCTATTATCAATAATGTTGCTATGAACATACATGTAGATGTTTTTTGTATGAACATATCTTCACTTCTCATGGGTATACACCTAGCTGTGGAACTGTTCGGTCATAAGGTAACAACATCTTTAATCTTCAGAGAAAACAGCCAGAGTGTTTCTAAAGCAGCTGTGTCATCTAATATTCTCACCAACAGTGTATGAGGGTTCCAATTTCTCCACTTCCTGGCCAATACATGTTATTATCTGTCTTTTTTATTCTAGCCATCCTAGAGTTTTTGACATGGTATCTCATTTTTTTTTGATTTGCATTTCTCTCATGGCTCATTACTGTTGAGCATCCTTTCATGTGCTTGTTGGACATTTGCCTATCTTTGTTATGTTTTGTGTTTAGAGATGGGGTCTCATTATGTTGTCCAGGGCTGATCTTGAACTCCTGGGCTCGAGTTATGCTCCTGCCTCAACTACCCAAGTAGCTGGGATTGCAAGCGTGTGCCATTGCACCCAACTTTGCCTATCTTTTATTTATTTATTTATATTATAAAGATGTGGGGTACAATTCAGGGTTAGGTATACAAACATTGATTATGCAGGTACCCTTGTTGATGAGGTATGCCCTCCCTCTCCTAGCAGTTTCCCTCAACTGCCAATCTCACCCCCTCTCTCCTGACAGTTTCCCATTCCTGACAAATGCTTTTTTTTTTTTTTGTTTTTTTTTTGTTTTTTTTTTTTTTAGTTTGAGTATAACTATTTTTCCCACAATGGAGTGCAGTTGCCGCTACCGGCCACCGCAGCCAAGAACTTCTGGGCTACCGCGATACTTCCGCCTAAGCCATCCGAATAGCTGGAAC
>CAUYQG010197366.1:0-95685 GCA_963574415.1 Tarsius wallacei | reverse complement strand
GAAATGGTTGCTAGTTGGTCCAAGTTCCATAAGGGTGTCTACTGCATTTTCCAAGGTTCTTGTAGATTGAGGTGTAACATTTAGGTCTTTGATCGATTTAGAGTTGATTTGTGTGTATGGTTATAAGTAGAGGTCTTGTTTTAATCTTCTGCATGTGATCAGCCAGTTTCCCCAGCACCATTTACCGAATATTTTATCCTTTTTCCAGTGGTTGTAAGTGGATACTTTGCTGAAGATGAGTTGGTTGAGAAATTGAGGTTTTGCTTCTGGAATCTCTATCCTGTTCCGTTGGTCTAAACGCCTGTTCTTGTACCAATACCAGGCTGTTTTGATCATTGCAGCCTTATAATAAAGTTTAAAGTCTGAAAGTATGATACCTCCTGCTTAGTTTCTTTTACTGAGGATTGTTTTGGCTGTTTGTGGTCATTTATGATTCCATATGAATTTCTCTATTGTCATTTCCAGATCTGAGAAGAATGATGCTGGTAATTGGATGGATGTTGCGTTAAATCTATAGATTTGGTAGGATGAACATCTTAACAATGTTGAATATTTTTTCTATCTGTATGTGTCATCTTTGATTTCTTTTAGCAATGTTTTGCAGTTTTTGTTGTAAAGATCTTTCAATTCTTTGATTAGGAAGATGCCAAGGTAATTCATTTTTTTGTGGCTATTGTTAATAAAATTGTGCTTTATTTGGTTTTCTGCCTGTTTGTTGTTGGTGTACAAAAATGTGACTGTCCAAGGTCCATTTATGAGTGAGAACATATGGAACTCTGTTCTTTGTTTCTGCGATAAATCACTGAGTACGATTGACTCGAAATCCATTCAAGTTGCTGCAAAGTCCATATATCTGTCCTTCTTTATGGCTGCATAATATTCCGTCATGTATATGTACCACATTTTTTTATCCAGTCCAGCTTTGTGTAAGGGGAGGGAGGTGTGATTGGTAGTTGAGGGAAACTGCTAGGGGAGGGAGGGGCATACGTCATCAACAAGGGCACCTGCATGATCAATGTTTATATACCTAACCCTGAAATATACCCCACATCTTTATAATAAAAATTTAAAAAATAAATAAACAAATAAAAAGAATGTGACTGTCTTTTGCACATCGATTTTGTACCCTGAGATGTTGCCAAAGGCCTTTATCAATGCAAGAAGGTTTTGACAGATTCTCTTGTATTTTCAAGGTATAAAATCATATCGTAGGCAAAGAGACATAACTTGACTTCCTCTTTTCCTGTTTGGATACCCCTGATTTCCTTCTCTTGTCTGATTGCTCTAGCTAGGATATCGAATGCTATGTTGAACAGGAGGGGTGAAAGTTGGCAGCCTTGTCTTGTTCCGGTTTTCAGGGGAAATGCTTTCAATTTTTGTCTGTTTAGCAATATGTTGGCTGTGGGTTTATTGTAGATGGCTCTTTTTGAGGTGAAGTCTCTCTATGCCTAGGTGTTCAAGAGGGGATGCTGGATTTTATTGAAAGCTTTTTCAGCATCTAACGATATGAGCATGTGGTTATTGTTTTTACATCTGTTGATGTGTTTAATTGCATTTATGGTCTTATGGATGTTGAACCAGCCCTGCATCCCAGGGATGAGACCTATTTGTTCATGGTGTATAATTTTTGAGATGTGTTGTTGAATCCGGTTTGGTAGAATCTTGTTGAATTTCTTTGCATCTATGTTCATCAGGGGTATTGGCCTTTAAGCTCTCTTTCTTGTTGCATCTTTACCCAGTTTGTGTATCAGTGTGATATTGCCTTCATAAAATGACTTGGGGAAAGCCGTCTTTCTCGATGTTTGGAATACTTTAATAGGATTGGTATCAGGTCCTCTTTGTATGTTTTGTAGAACCCTGCTAGAAAGCTGTCTGGTTCAGGACTTTTTTTTGTGGGTAGTTTTCTTTTGACAGAGTCATTTCCTGGGTTGTTATTGGTCTATTAAATGTCTCAATTTCTTCTTGTTTCAACTTTAGGAGGTTGTGTGATATCAGAAGTCCTCCATATCATTTAGTTTTTTGAGTTTGTTTCCATATAGATGTGCATAGTAATCTCTGATAATCTTTTGTATTTCTTCAGGGTCCACTGTGATTTGATGTTTTGCTTTTCTGATGGTGTTTGTTTGGGCTTTTTTCTCTCTCTTTCTTGGTCAGTTTGGCTAGGGATCCATCAATCTTGTTTATCCTTTCAAATAACTAGCTTTTTGTTACGTTGATTTTTTTCTATGACATTTTTGTCTTCTATGTCCTGTATTTGGGCTTTTACTTTGGTGATCTGGATTCTTCTGCTTAAGTAAGGGTTTTGGTCGTCATGTCTTTCCAGGTCCCTTAGGTGATTTGTTAGGCTGCTAACTTGTGAACTTTCCATTTTCTTGTGTGTTCATAAAGAAATGAGTTCCCTTCTCAGTACTGATTTCATGGTATCCCAGAGGTTTTGATAAGATGTATCTTTATTTTCTTTTGTTGCTAGAAAATTTTCAGTTTCTGCTTTGATTTCTGTGTTGACCCAGGAGTTTTGCAGCATCATGCTGTTTAGTGTCCATGTCTTTGTGGGTTTGGGGTAGCTTTGTTGGTGTTAATATTTATTTTTATTCCACCTTGTTCTAGAAGCTGCATTGCATTATTTCGATCTTATGAAATTTGTTTATGCTTGATTTATGGCTGAGGATGTGGTCAATCATGGAGTAAGCTCCATGTGGTGATGAATAGAATTTATATTTCATGGTTGTTTCATGGAGTGTTCTGTGGGTATCTATTAAGTCCATTTGGTCAATTGTCAAGTTGAGGTTCTGGATCTCCTTGTTGATTTTTGCCTTGATGATCTATGTAGGGTTGTGAGTGGGGTATTTAAGTCCCCAGCTATAATAGTGTTAGAGCCAATATCTTTTTTTTAGTTTACCTAGAAGCTGCTGTATAAAGATTGGTGCTCCTATGTTGGGTTCATATATGTTTGGAATGGATATTTCTTATTGATGGATTGAACCATTTATTATTATGTTTTTGTCATTATGTGACCTTCTGTATCTTTTAAAATTTTTGATATTAAAAGATATTTTGACTGATATTAAGATTGCAACTCCTGCTTTTGATACTCCTATGTATGGTGCATGTATGGTTAAGATATATATTTCTTGTTTATGAATTAAATCTTTTATCATTATGTAGTGACCTTCTGTACCTTTTTAAATTTTTTATAACTTGAAGGATATTTGTCTGATATTAAGATCACAACTTCTGCTTTCTTTTGTGTTCTGTTCACCTGAAACATTTTTTTTTTCCAACCTTTTTCTTTAAGTCTGTGAGTGTCCATTCTGGTGAGATAAGTCTCTTGGAGACTGCGTATTGTTGTGTCATTTTTTAAAAAATTCAATTTCCCTTTCTATGTCTTTTTAGTGATACATTTAGTTCATTTACATTCAGGCTAATTATTGAGATGTGAGAGTTCATCTCTGTCATGAGGTTCTTATAGGGTTTGTTGTTTTTTGTTTTGTTTTGTTTTGTTTGTTGGTTTTATTTTCATTTGGGGGTTGATATATATGTGTGTTTTCAATCTTTTTCCTGCATTCTTGGGAAGAATGTGGTCATTTTTTTTTCTTTCTCCTGTGTTTAATACTTTCTTAAGAATTTATTGTAGAACTGGCCTGGAGGTGGCATAAATTCTTAGTGATTGAATGTCTGGGAAGGATTTTAATTCTCTATCACTGATGACGCTTAGCTTAGTTGGGTAGGAATTCTTGGTTGAAATTATTTATCTTCGAGAACTTCGAAGATAGGACTCCAATCTCTTTTAGCCTGTAGTGTTTCTGTAGATAAGTCTGCTATTATTCTAATTGGTCTTCCCTGCTAAGTATTCTGACATTTCTCTCTTGCTGCCCTTAGGAATTTTTCTTTTGTACCTACTTTGTGTAAGCAGATTATTATGTGTCTAGGAGTTGGTCTTCTCATTTGATATCTTACAGGAATTCTCTGAATCTCTTGTGTTTGAATGGTCATGTCTCTGATGAGATGAGGGACTTTTCTTGGATAATTTCATGGAATGTTTGTTCTAGGGTGGTCTCTATTTCCCTATCAGCCCCAGAAATGCCAATTAACTATAGGTTCAGCCTCTTAATATAATCACACATCTCTTGGAGGCTTTGTTCCATCTTTTAAAGCTTCTTTTCTATGTTTTTAACAGTTTGGATAAGTTCCATATTTTTGTCCTCAAGGTCTGAAATTCTTTCTTCTGTTTGGTTAATCCTGCTTTCCATGCTTGTCAGTTTGTTATTTACTTCATTTATTGTATTCTTTATTGCTGTTATTTCAGTTATCAACTCCTTCATTCTTTCCTTTTGTCTCTCATCATTTCTAATCATTCTCTGTATTAATATCTTAATCTCTGTGTTTGTGCTTTAAGACCAGTCATTCTGGGAGCTCTTCATTGTTTGAGTTCCAGAGTCTGTGTTCTCAGTTGCTGTCTTTGAAGGGGTCTGTATGGGACCTATGTTCTTCCTTTGATTTTTCTTCATTTTGATGGCTTTCTTTCCCCTGTTCCTACTCTTCTTTAATTCCATTGCTCAATGATGGGAGGAGAGCTTTCAGTTCTGCTGCTCAATCCCCTATTTTTTCTTATGTAGATTCTCTGGATTTGTTCAATTTTGAAACAGGACGGGGAATGCAGGGGGTGTGTTTTTTGCAGTTTTGAAATTTGATTAAGGTGTGATGGGGAGAGCTGTGGCTCAGCAGATCACAGCATCTTCCAGCAGGTATGTAGACCCACCTGGAATCCACTTCTCACCACCTTACAATCTGTTTAGGCAGTGGGGATGTATGTAGGCATCATGAAAGCAAAATTAAATTAGAAAAAGGAAAAGAATGGAAAAGAGAGAAAGGGAAATGACAGGAAGATGAAGAGAGAGGAAAAGGAGAAGGAAAACAGTCAGGCACGCCAACTAACAAATAAACATAAACATGCAAACAAACAAAAAAAAACCTGATGATGTACTTGCCCTCAAAAATACCCATATAGAAACAGAAAAACTAAAAAACACCAAAAATACCCCCAAAAGACAAGTACTAAAACAGAGGGTAAAAAAAGAGCTCCCTTGGTAGCTTTTTCTGGAACATCAGGTTCCTTTCCCACGCACGACCACTATTTCTGCCTGCTGCTGCAGTATTGAGCAGGCTTCAATCTCTAGCCCCTCCCCTCTACTCTCGGTATAGAGTGATGGGGTTGCTCTTAGTGTGGGTCATATGATCCATGGACTGCTATGGGAGGAGAGTAAAACAGATCCCAACTCACCCAACTTACCCACTGCTGCTGCTGATGCCCCTAACTCCCCCACTCATATCAGATGTTTCCATGCCTGGTCCAGCATGAGTGTGTGTATTTGTGTGTGTGTGTGTGTGTGTGTGTGTGTGTGTGTGTGTGTAATATCCATTTCTGTGTGTCTGCTCTTTAAATTTCCTCTCTGGGTAAAAGATGGTTGATCACAGAGGAATGCAGAGAACACCCCTGGATCCCAGGTTAGTGACTGAACGGAGGAGGGTTGTAGGGGGGATGGGGAGAGTGGGCAACACAGGTCCCTGCCTGCTCCCAGAACAGAGAAAATGGTGGCAGTCAGTGTCTCCTCACTGATAGTGGGACCCAGTTTCAGATTTCCTCACCACACCCTCTCCACGGTTCCCTCTACCAGTGCCTGGTTTGCTGCCATGGGTGGTAGTGTGGGCCAGGTACCAGGTGCTGAGAAGAAGCTGACCTCCGCTGCCTTTTCACAAGAAACACCCAAGAATGGCTGATGATCCGGCATACCAAGGGTTCTGATTTCAGGGTAGTGGGGTTGCAGTTGCCTCCAGAGGGGAGTCCCATGTGCTTGATCTCAAGTCTCCCCTCAGATGGACTTTGAGTAACCTACTTGCACTTACTCACTCATACAGTCTGTCTTTGTGGGCACTCACCCTTGAAGAGACTTTCATGTTCCCACCTATTCCATCGCCATCTTGTCTTCTCTCTAAAATTTTCACTAAGTTGTTATACCCACAGAAAAGCACACAAATCAGAATTACACAATTTGTACTGTACAATTATACACAAAGTTGACATAACTATATGAGCTGTACTCAGATCAAGAGGTAGTATATTACCAGCAGCGCTGAAATTCCCTAAAATATCTTCTTTTAGGTGCTGTCCTTCCAAGGGTAATTGCTACCCTAAATCTAACACATTGATTAATTTTTTGTTGTTGTGTCTTAAAATGCAGTGTGTACTCCTTTGTCCGGATTTTTATCACTCAATCTCATTTTTTAGTTCAAACATGTTGTTATCTGAAGCAATACTTTGTTCATTGTAATTATGTATAGTACTTCATATAAATACAACAAAAAGTTTTTGGCTTGTTTCTCCTTAGAGGTTTTTATAAATTGTGATGTCATAGCATTATTAAACATGTCTTTCTATTGGCATACACTTAGGACTGGAATAATTAGGTCAAATGGTAGGCATATTCAACTCAGTAGATGTTACTACTTTTTCAAAAAGTGATTTTTTTCCATTTATAATCCCATCAATAATGTATGAAAATTTCACGTCTTCCACAAACCTTGCCAACACTTGATGTTGTATGCCTTTTTCATTTTAGTCATTCTTATGAGAGTGTAGAAGTATCACATTATGAACAAATTTGCATTTCTCTAATGACTAATTAAATTAAAAGCCTTGCCATATGTTTATTTGCTATGCAGTCTGATATTCTAGGAGTTTAAACAAATTCAAATCTCTTCCAAATAGGTTTTTAACATTAGTGCTCAAACTGATTTTTTGTTTGTTTGTTTTGTTTTTGAGACTGAGAGCATATTAGTGTATCTAAGTCTACATGCCATCAGAAATAAAATTATTAATCAAAAATATTCCTCCTACACCTCTCCAGTTTTATCATGCCTATTCTCAAACCCTCTATAAAGTATGTCAAGTTAAGATGAGGGGAAGTCAGTTAGATATAAAAGAGATGTCTGAGGAAGCTAAAGAAAAAAATAGCATTCATAATTTTCTATTTTGGACAATTTTTCTAACTTCAAAAATTTCAATCAATCAATCAAGCAGAGCAAAAAAGGAATACTCATCACATCATTACACCGAGCACCTAAAGTGAAGACTGAGAAAGAAAATGAGGCAGAACACAAGCCTTTCCTGCATTCTGTGGTCCAGAGTGAAGGAAATACTCCCTACTCCCACATAAATATCAACTGCTCTCCTCGCACATCAATATCAGCTAACAAAGATTGTGCTAAAGGGAACTCAAAGTCAGTATACATGCAAATACTCAGGACTTTCAGAAAATAGTGTAGGATCTAAAATAAGAAAACACCAACACCATAGGCCAACAATGAATAATGGTAACAAGGACCATACAAGAAATAAATGAAAACTATTGTCTGATCACATTAGTTCAAGTTCCTTATACGGTACTTAACAAGGAGGGTCTAGAAAACTATACTAGCGTAGAATTTCATAAAACTTAAAGAAAGTCTTAAGTATGAGAGGAATAAATCAGGTAGAGATTAAAAAAAAAAAAACCTTGAAGCAATTGTGTTCTTTAGACAAATTATCTTTTATTTCATCATAAATACAGGTAGGCTTCTCAAGTGGACCATGTGAAGACATATCTTAGAAGGATAAATTAAGGAAGACCAAAACGAAAAGAGATAATTAGGACAGGTAATTTGGAAAGTGAAAGAAATAGAAGTAATAAGTCAACATGTGTTGGACATCTTTTATGTTCAGAGCTAGGGAATGAAGCACCTATGTGAGAGCAACTGAACAAGCTGGAGGACAAAAATCAGCCTAGGAGCAATGATTCCACACAGCAATCCGTGGAGGCATTGTGGGCCCAGTGAGGACCCAACGACGACATGATGCAACTATTGCCACTATGTACTCTCTATGATCTTTGTCGACCCATAATTTGATACGAAGTCAATAAAAAATAGAACGGACAAATGTAAAGTTTTTTTGTCTTTTCTTTTAAAAATGTGGCTATATAACCAAATGTCCTACCCTGTGCCTTATGACTAGATCTCCCCTTTTGGCATTTTGACAGATACAGTTTTCCCTTTGCTATCTCTGCCTTGCCAGTTCTTCTCTTTGTCACACTCCTTTCCTTTTCTCTTTTTAGAGAGGCATACATCTCATCTCTCCATTTGTCTTATAGAGGAATCTGGCTGGGTGGGAAGGAAGGGGTATTTTTCCCACTGGCATGCTGTCAGAGACATTTATGGCATGCTGCAGTTGAGACTCTGTTGATTTTTGAATTGTATATCAGTCTCATTTAATATGACTCTTGCATAAAACTGTCCACCCAAACATACACATTTATATATTTTATTTTACAGTTAGGTAATAAGGATCTTTCAGCTCTATAAGAACAACTGGCAGGCTGCAGTTGCTGCCTGCCTACTGAATAGTTTATTGAGAGCATAGTTAAATTAACATGAGCCCTGCCATAACACTTTAATTTATCTTTGGAATAGGATCCATGATTTGACTGACATTTTTTTACTGTTATTTTATTGTTAAATGTATTTTCATTCTACTAAGCTCAGTCTAGGTTAACTCAATTAGTAGCTTGGACTTGATATCATAGTCAACCTTTTTTTTTCTTAATTTAAGAATTCAGGCTTAAAAATAAACTTCTAAATTTGGTAAAAGATGGTACGGTGTTAAATTTGATAATTCTTTCAAAATACTACATAAAATGAAAAATTGCCATGTTTCCCTGTTTGTGTGGAAACTGGAATTCTAGGACAGTTCACTGTCTTTAAGAAACAGTGTATCTCCCATTCTTCCATTCTTGCCCTGGAAAAGTTGTAAGCTCATTTATTTCTTCTACCTTTTCAGGTGAAAAAAGCAAAGAAACAAAATAAATAAATCACTTGGGACTCAGAATAAGAATGTACTGGAGGACTGGTTAGCACTTATACACTTATTATCTGTGTCCTACTGGCTTTCTACACCATAGAATTATTATGTTTGGTTTGATCTATACAGACTACTGTTCTGTGAATAATGTGATACCCTAAAAGCATCTAATGAGAAGTTCTTTCTCCACTGTTTTAAATGGGCATGTGTAGTTATATTTCTCTTCCTCTCAATTGACTTCTCCCAAAAGAGTATAATTAGCAGTAGCTTCTGGACTATTGTATCTATTTAGAATATCTGTAAAGACCTAGAGATCAGTGGGCATCATCAAGGCAAAAGGCCAGGTTTTAAGAATAAACTCTCTCAACCATGAAATTCAAATAGGTTCATCTGGATACCACATAGAAAGCTGGGATGTGAAGCCTCCCAAATAGAATTGCAGAGAGTAACTTCAGCAGGGAAATAATGGTCTGGCAGACACTGCTCTCTGTGAGGGGTAAGTAACAGTAACATGAAGCCGGATCCAAGACTCATTACAGAAAACTCTGAGCATTTGCCTCAGACATTACCACTCTGGGACCCTAGGCTTCCAGAAGAAGTGAGTCCAAATGAATACATATGGGACATAATAAGCCAAACCACTGAGGTTTCACACTGAAAAATAAAAAGCAGCCATGCTGGATGTGAGCCAAAGGTTATAGTAAGGCATGATCATATCGTATAATACGAATGTCCAAGTTGAAATATGGATGTGCCCGTAAGATGAATGGCATATGGCCAAAACAGAAAACATACTTGCCCTTTGACATTAAGTCTAAGTCATCTACACATGGGAGACATTTCTATAAAGGGAAAAGTGCCTGAGATTGGAAAACAAAGCAATTGAGAAGTTGCCGTTGATGGAAAATGAAATGAGTTAAATAGAGATAGGCTGCCCTTATAGACAAAAAGACAAAGATTTATACAAGATATTGAAGAATTTGTTCTCTATATCCCTAATTTATAGAAGCGTTCCTGCACATGGTTAATGTTTAAGTACCTGCTAAACAAATGAATGGCTTTCAAACATAAACACTACTATAAAGAAGAAATCACTGTTCTTTACAGGAACATACAACCCTGAGTTATACTTATGTCTTTTTTTAAAGGCTTGATAAATAACTTAAAGAGAGCAGACTCAGATATTTTTTCTAAGCCCAAGATCAAGTTAATGTGCTCTTATAGTGCACAAAGGGAAAGTGAACTTCCTAAAGATGTCTCTGAGCAACATTTTCTTGGATGTGGAACATTCCAGACCTGTGCACAAGCCCTTACAGTTGTGCCAGTACTCACAGACAGAAGCAGGAGCAGTTTATATATTAAATATCATAAATCTCCAATAATAAATTACAAACTATGAAAGCATACACCCCATCTGCCACCCAATACCTTGTTCTTGCTTATTTTTTGATGCATACATGAAACTTTAAGTTACTCTTTGCTGTATATGAGGATATTTTTTTAACTTTGTCTTGGCTTTATCTTGTGATAAATCTTGGCTGATTTTTAAAGAGCCAAAATGTATTCATTGTATGGCTGCAAACACATAATATGGTATGCACTTGATCAAAACTTTTAACAAGTTGCAAGAAAAGATACATGTTTCCCATATGGGAAGTCAAAAATGAAAGGGCAATAATCATGACTCAACACTGCAATGTTTAAATAGTTGTTCCTTGTAAAATTAATCCAGGATTCTATCCCTGTAGAGGACATCAAAGGGAAAATTGTAGAAACCATTGCCATCTTTGACAGATCATCTGCAACTAAAAGTGAAAAAGAATAACTTCTATGGAGAGATGAGGATATGTGAACACCGAGGCTTACTGAAGGATCCATTCAAGGTCTTTCTTTTAATAGAATTTGAATGGTCCCATAACATGCATATTGTTCACAGAACTTTGGAACATGGTGGCAAAGTCTATTTTGTGATCATTCTGCTTTCTCTGGCTAGCATTAAGTACAAACAAAATAATAAATGAAAGAAGATACAAAATGGATGATTGGAATATAAGCTTACCAGCATGTGGATGGGCTGCCATGTCACTGGATCACCATCTACTTCTAAGTAGTTGTTTAGAGTCCTTCATGGTTACTCTCCATCTTCTTTTGATTGAGGTTCTCCTTCAACCCATATCCAAAATGAGCCATCAAGGGTAATCATTTCCACACTGAATAACTGTTCTATGCAAATTAATTTTTTAGGCATTAGATTAGCTTTAAATGAGATTATTAATCTACTGAGATACTGTGAAAGGAAAGCTGCCAGGAAGAGCCATACAAATCAGACCATGTCAAGTTCTCAAAACGGAAGGAAGTCACATGAGTCCTTTATTGGTTCTTTAGCTCCTACTTTCCACTTCACACTGGGCAGGATAGCTTTGAGCCACATTGCTCTTAAGTTATTCTTCTTTTTAGAAGTTAGCTGTAAATCTCAACTTACTAACCCTGTGCATAAGATCCTTGCCCTCTCTGAAACATTGATCTAGTTGTTACTCCCCTTTTCACTGGATTCCAACCCATTTAATTGCCCTTATTCCCGCCATATTACTAACGTGGCTATTTCCTGCTCCTAATCTTTTCACTTAATGTAAATTTTCCACATGATTATTATTTTTTTAGCTTTGTTTTATTACAGAGATGTGGGGTACAAGTCAGGATTAGGTACATAAGTAATCTACATGTGTGGACCTCCAGCTAGTCCTCGCTCTCCCTCGGGTAGGAGCAGGTACCTTTTGTGTTGTTTCTCCCCCAACCCTGGAAGTGTCCTGACACTGCCAATCTCTCCCTTGTGCTATTGTGATCATTGTTAAAATCCCACTTATGAGTGAGAATATGTGGTATTCCATTTTTTGTTTCTGTGATAGATCACTAAGTATGATTGTCTTTGGTTCTATCCAATTTGCTGCAAAGTCCATGATTTTGTCTTTCTTTATGTCTGCATAATATTCCATTGTGTATATGCACCATATTTTCTTTATCCAATCTACTTTCGGTGGGCAGTAGGTCTGGTTCCGTTTTTTGCTATAGTGTGGCAATAAACATGCATGTGCAAGTGTCTTTTTGTAGAATGATTTATGAATCAAAGACCTAAACATAAAACCTCAAACTATAAGAATACTAGGAGAAAATACAGGAAACATTCTTATTCACATTACAGTAGGCAACCAATTCTTGATCAAATCCCCAGAAGCAAAAGCCTTAAAAGCTAAGATAGACAAGTAGGACCTCATCAAACCAAAAAGCTTTTGCACAGCAAAATAACCAATAAGAGAGGAGGGATACAACCCACAGAATGGGAAAAACTATATTTGCTAATTGTGTATCTGACAAAGACCTAACATCCAGGAACTACAAGGAACTCAAGTGAGCTGAAAGGAAAAAACAAAAAATAAACAGCCTTATTTAAAAATGGGTAGAGAACATACAAGCAGCCTACAGAGACATGAAAAAATGCTCAACCTTACTAATCATCAGAGAAATACAAATCAAAACCACAGAGATACCACCTAACTCCAGTAAGAATGGCCATCAATAATAAATTTTAAAAAACAATAGATGCCAGTGCAAGTATAGAGAAAAATGAATGCTTCTACACTTTTGGTGGGAATGCAAACTAGTCAAACCTCTATGGAAAACAGTGTGGCAATTTCTAAAGGAACAAAAAATGTCCCTTCCATATGATCCAGCAATCCCCTTCTAGGAATATACAAGATTATGCCTTTAGCCTTCCTTTCTCTCCTTCTAGAGTCGATCCTTCACTTATTTCTTCTGCTAAAGAATTCTAAATCAATAACCATGTCTTTCATTGATTCCTCATTTCCAAACAACAACAATAACAATATCCCTATGAATATTCTTCTGTGAGCATTCCAAATTCAACATGTCATTTTCTCCTAATTATCCACTTTCTCCTTATATATACTATTCTTGTTTCTTATCATAACCTCCATTGGCAGAAGCTTCTGTCTCAGTCACCCAGTCAGGCAGACTCAAGAACTTAGAGTCCCCTCTATTGCAGGTCCTCATTATAAATTTAGTGCCAATCTTATAAGAAAGTAAAGAAGTAAATCTCACTTCTTTACTGACTTTCACACATATTCCTTTCCTTTCTATTGCCACGAATAATAATCTAGTTAAGAACTGTCTCTGTCTCTTATGAACAATATCAATACAGTAATGTGTCCTATTGCAATTCTTTCCTGAAACCCACATCTCGATATGTCAGAACAGCATTACTGTGGTCAATTACCACTACCATTGTGGAGAATGGTAAGGAAAATATTAAAGCAGAACTCTGGTCAAGTTATGCCCAACCATATAACTTTCAGTGGTTTCCAAGCACTTTCTAAATAAAGTCCTAGAAAAACAAGAAACACTAATTGTAAAACAAGGCATTGGGTTAGATGAGAGGAAGGCTGGAGGAAGAATCAACAGTAACAGCAAAAAATTTCCATGAATAAGCTGAAGGACTCTGGATATATGATGGGTGTTGCTAAATTATATAAAGAACCATAATGCACTTGTCCAGATTATTATCTTCTTAGACAACTTTTGTTTTCTGGACCACCTAGTATCATTCTATAAGTAAGTACCGATGTATAAAATGAATATGCTGCCCAACGTTGTATATAGACTTTGATCAATTTTATGGTTGTGGACATGGAGCTAGAAAAACAGGCGAAGAACCTGAGAGACGATAAGCTTTGTGGTGACTTCTGAAAGTCTGAGCAACTTCTGTATTGGGTCAAATCAGGAGGAATGATAACCTGATACCTCTCTAAATAGCACCAAGTCTCTTTTGTATCAGTGACTAGCTGTGACACCTAGAGAGATGTAATGCTTTTAAGAGTTAGCGGCCTTCTCCAATCTGAATCAATCAGATTTATTTTTTAAGAAATATTATATATGCCCCAAGCTGTATCTGAAAGGTCCCATTATACCTAACAATAAAAATAAAAAATAATCCTTCAAATCCAAGTAAAAGTCTATTTTCCATAACACCTTTTTAAGCATTTAGAAATACTTTGTGTGTTTACAGCAATTTGTCTAAACCTCAGTTATAATTTATTATGTCACGTGTCAACTATATTATATATATAATATAATGTATTATCTCCTATTGTATTCTACATTCCTTGATGGCTACAATGAAAGGAAAGAACATTAAATATAAAATCAAAAAACTTGTGTTTGAGAACTATCTCTGACACAGACGACTTTTGTGATGGACTTTGAATGAAGTCAGTAACCTTTTTGAGACCCACTTTCATCATCTGCAAAATAGCAATAATAGTCATATTTCTCCCCAAAAGTGGTGTAAATGAACTTTGCTGATGAATCTAAAAGTACTTTGTAAATGATAACGTGCTCTACAAACATTACTTATTAGACAAATTCCACTCTGAACCTAACCAGAATCTTTAATACATGAGGTACTCAATAAATGCTAAATGCCTGTAGAATCAAATTGAATTTCAGTCCTTCAAGGTGAAATAGGAAATGTTTGTTAAAGCAAAATTTAGAAAAGACATTTTATATACAAAGATTGTTTTCATAGATAAATGGTTTCCCAAATGAGTACCAACACATAGAAAATTGTATTGGCGGTAGCTCAATACCTGAATGTTCTGCTTTAAACCAAAGTGTATCTTCATCATTTTTATTTGGCATTATCAAGAAAATAGAATGTAGTCAGGCTTGATAGTATTGCCTTAGGATCTAAAAGACAGAAAGAGCACATTTATAAAAGAGAGACAAATAGAAAGTGAATGAGGAAAAGAGAAAAATGTCACTGGGGAGAGAGACAGGGAATATGTATCCTCAGTCTAATGAATACCGTGATTGCACTTCCCTGCTTTCACATTAGTGGGGCAAGCGAACACCTAGAATAACAAGAAATCACTTTGCTTTAGAAAAATGCTAATCTTGGCATGAAGCATAAATGTTTTCTGAAATCTGATCAGACCTACTGATGTTTGAAGATAATTTGAGAGAACCCAAAGTTATACTGACTTTGTGCCTAGGAGACAAAGTGAGAAGTCCAGATGATAAGATCCATATTTTGTGCAGAAATCAGTGTTTCATCAATGACATTCACCTCTTGAGGCCTGAAAGGCAACACCTGAATTACAAATACCAGTCTTTTAATGGAGGGGTCAACTATGATTTCCTAGAGACATGTGAGTCTTAGATGACTTCTCAGGAAAGAGTCCTTAATAAGAGAGCCTGAGAAGATGGATAAAAAATAAGGCAGGCCTAATGGTAACAATAACAATAGCCAGCATTCACTGACTGGTTATTATGTGCCAGAAAATAGTTTACATTCTTAATTCATATTTCCTTACTAATTCCTCACAATAAAGCCATGAGGCAAGTATTCTTATTATCCCACTTTTGTAGGTCCAGAAATGGAGACAGAGATAGTCAGTTGGATCCAAAGAGTTTGTTCTTAACAACTGAAAATGTCTTCATGGTACACCAGTCCTATGAGATAACTGAGGTTTATGAACAGGTATCATGCCAGGTAATTTACTTGGGAGTTCCTGTCAACAACCTGATGAGCTTTAGAAGGGAATTAAGGGACTTTGTGAATGAGTCAGAATATATGTCCTAATGAACTTTCACTGCTAAAAAATTAAATAAATAATCTATTTTCCCAGGCTTCATCAGCTTGAAAGTACAACTAAAATTATGGTATCTTGGATATTTAGAAGATATTCATGGGATTCGTGTTCCTTTCAGAAAATTTTTTTCAACTTTCTGGGATCCAGGTGTAGTAAGAAAACATATATCTATGTTGCTGTTTTATTCTACTTTATTATATTATACTTTCCTGATCAGCGTCTCATCAAAGCTACTATTACCATTGTAAATATTTTGGTTTAATATGAATCTGTTTTATTATCTTCTGCCTTCTGATGGTGTATCATGGGCAATAAGGTGATCAAATATGTATCACAGAGGAGAAAGAAGAGGATAAACACATAAGCTGAGGAAGAAAGACTGACTTTATAGTGTTTGTCTGATAGCTGTTTCCTTTTAATGCTTTGGGTCTCCCTTTTGTGGAAATATAAACAATATGGAACTGTGTTGTCATTTTTTTAATTGGAGTCTCACTCTGTCACCCAGGGTGGAGTGCAGTGGCATGCTCATGGCCACTGCAGCCTTAACCTGCTGGGCTCAGGAGACCCTTCTGCCTCAGCCTTCCAAGTAGCTGGAACTACAGGTGCATGCCGCCACACTCAACTACTTTTTAAATTTATTTTAGAAACAAGATCTAGTCACATTGCACAGTCTGGTCTCAAACCCCTGGACTCAGACAATCCTGTCACCTCAGTCTCCCAAATTGCTGGGATTATAGGTGTGAGCCACCATACCAGGCAGGGCTATGTCTTTTGATGACCTCAACTTGTTAGAATCTTGTTCTTCATTTATAAATTCTCTCCAACACCACATTCACTTCTACTTGTGAAGACCAATTCTAGATTCTTTCTTCATATTATGGAAAAGTTAAATAATAACATTATTAATTAGTGAAAATAAAATGAATATTAACAATTTAAAGAAATGATTCTTAAACCTAACCATTTTGTGCTATAAACCACTTCAACAATATTGTGATATATATGAAACTCCTTTCTCAGAACTGTGTTTTTAGATGCATAAAATATTTAAAAATAAAAGTATAAAAGAAATCATTTATACTAAACTATGTTTATCAAAATACTAAAAAATAAATTTGTGATATAATAGTATGCCATTTTGGTTAGCACACTAAATAAAGTCCTGGAGACACGTCTAATATGTACTGTAATTTCTAAATAATAATCAGGTAAACAATATTTTTACCATATTTGTGAAACTGTGATATGATTATGAAAATACCTGTGACTTCCATGGAGGATGAAGTTACTTGTATGCGGCACAGTAATGTTAACTTTAACAATTTAAGGGAGTACATATTTTAGTTAAAAATTCATGAAAATAAAGATGTAAATTTTTTTTCATCTTTGATTGCTACTCATAGCTGTCTTGGAGATTCTGTGACTACAAGGTTCAGAAGGCTGAATTAAGTGGTAACTTTTCCAGAGATTCTGTTTCTGCTTTTTAAGCTTATGAGTAATAAACTGTTGAATTTTAAATATAAGTTATTAGATGGGAGAAAATTTGGATGAGCTATTGCCTTCTTTCCATACTTAAAATCATGCCATAAACTAGAGTACCTGCTCTCCATACTGACATTCCTGAAATTCTCTCATTTCTCACCATCTGCCATCATAGGAGCAGCAAAATTTACAACTGCTGTTTGGATAAGGTAACATAACTAGCAATTTTATCTCTTGCTTAAATTAATATTCAATTGTCTATCTAGACATATGCTAAAGTAAACTAAAGGAAGAAGTTACAGGCCATGTAATTTGAAGGCGTGATATCTGTGCAATGACCTATAAGGGTAATGTCACAAAGCACATGTGTATTCTAAGAGCCAAATCGCAATCTGATGACCCTGCATAGCTAAGAGAATAGTGAGTGACAATAAACACAAAGAAGAAATATTGGTGGTGGACAAGTAGGTATGACTAACACATTTTTCCTGTGTACTGCCAGCCCAGCAGATAACCCAGAAATCAGTTCATCTGCTTCTGAATATGGAATTACGGACTCTAGAAGAGTTGCTTGTTTTATTTTTTGTAAAAACCTACCCTATATTACGATTTTACAAATTACTTAAATTACATATTTACACACAAACACATTGTGCTTATAAAATTAGTTATATGCAGATGAAACCAAAGTGGCTTTTAATCCTCATTCACAATTCAATTCCTTTTCTAGATGTGGATGTGTCTATTAGTGAGTAACCTTCCATACTTTTCTATTGCATATATACAGAGGGTGCCAAAACAAATGTTTACACAATTAAAGTTGTAATACTCAACACATACCTGCCTGTCACATGGTAATGCTAGCATTCATTTGATTGATTCCATCTTTTGCGAGAACACCATACTACACATTTCTACCATAATTCAATTCAACTTCAAAAAGTAATGCATAGATAACATCTCTTAAAATGTGTATACATTTTTTTGGCAACACCACGTTTGGTTTATGAAACTATTTTTATATCATATAAATGGTATCATACATATTTTTAAATGTTCTCAAAAATATAATTTTGACCACTTTTAAGGTTAGTACATACATATCTACTCTTCTTAGCCACTGAATGTGGACATTCTATAGTTCATTTAATCATTTCTTTTTTATGCAGCACTTGGTTTTTCTCAATATATTTATCCTTATAAACAATGCAATAATGAATAACTTTTTGAAAACTTCCTTGAGCTCATGTGATTGTGGTTTTTTAGTATCTAAACTGATAAGTAGACATTCTGGGTTTTTGTATGTCTATATGTATGTCTACACATACACGTATGTATATGTATGTTTTATATATGCAAATGTATGTGTATACATATGTGTGTATACGTGCGTGTGTGTATATATAGATATATATATATACACACACACATATATTTAAAGCCATAAGAGACACTGCTATATTGCTTCTCAAAAGTATAGATTTATACTTCTGTCAGTGGTAGATACTATTTCCAACTTCCCATACCCTTGCCAACACTTGATTATGTGATATAAAAGGCTTTTAATTCTGTAGTCAATCATAATTGAAAGAGATGCAGAAGCAAGGTTAAAATGATTTCTGAACAGGAATTTCAGTGTCCTTTTTTTCCAGATGAACAGGTTCTCATAAGTTCATTAATTAATGATGAGAAAAGTTAGAGTCTACCTATAATGGCATATATAATACAGAAACTAAAATATAATATCATACTCTTTAGTTTTCAGTCTGAAAAGAATGACGAGTGGGGAAGAGACAGGGAGAAAGACATTGAAAGAGGCAGTGATGGAAATGACTGGAATGAAAGGAAGCTAACATTCCTTAAGGAAATGTGGCAATACACCAGATTTGGCAGGAGATGCTAGGGAGAGAGGAAGTAATGAGCATTTATACTCAAATATGATAAGTGTTAAGATAAACGTATTATGGGAAGATAAGAAGGGACATCTGATCCCACTAGGAATCCAGGCCCCATCACGATGAGGAAGGCAAAGCAAAGGTGACAGCTGAAAGAGTCGCCATCCTTGCCAAGGCAGCTACCACACTGAACTTTGGTATTTACAATGAAATCTAGATACAGAAAAATAAAGAGGCTGTTCTCTCATAACCCATATAATGGAACAGTCATATAACTCAGACAACTTCTTAATGAGTTCCTTTGGGACTAGGATGCGATTCAACATGGCTCTGCCTCCTTATGAATTCTATATTCTAAAAAGTCTTTGATGGAAAAGGCCCTGACGTTAATAAAACATTGAAAAGGGAAAAATGACTCTTAGATATAAGTACTAAAATAACAAAAGAGGCAAGCAAAACATTTGAAAGTTTTTTTCTTTTTGGAGGAGTTTGTTGTGTGTAAAGTTAATTCTTAGAAAACACAAAGAATGGCATGTGTATAACTACTGTGGTAATATTATATGAGGAAGTGGACTATAAAATAAAACTTTGTAGCTATGGAGAAATGACAAGAGAGCAGCAGGATGGATGTGTATATGTTGATGTAGTCTCATGTTTACACAAAGCATCTGCCCATTGCCAAAGTCTCTGGGTTCATTTGCATAATTATGAACAAGGACATAATCAGCAAGCTGGAAAAACAACAATAACTAGATAGTGTCCCAAACATAAACTACCCTGAACATGCTCTAGGAAATACATGTTCCTAGTGAACTCCATCAGACAACAAACTGAGTGAATTATTGAGACATATTCGGTACCCTGAAGGTCAATTTCGAACCAGTATAGATATGACATTTTTTCATATGAGAGCCTTGGCTAGAAAATCAGTACAGATATCATATTTTTTCATATGAGAGCCTTGGCTACAGATATCTTTTCAAGTATAGAACTTTGCTCTAGTCATTTTTAAATTCAGCAGATCTCTTAGAAAAATAAGTGGCTTGTTTGGTTGGTGGAATAAAACGATACTTTTCAATTGCATTTGGAAGCACTCAGAGAGCATGGCTGCTCTGTTCCTGTCATGTTTGTGAGGCATCCTTGCAGGGCAATGTCAAGGAGCCAGCTGCTGCCACAGACAGCCGGAGCCAGTTCGCCTCTCTCCTCTCTCTCTCAATCTCGCTTTCTCTCAGCAACCTTCTTGGAGGGCTGTAGGATCCCTGGAAGGTGTTCTTCTCTAGCTTCATGATGAATATTTAGTGAAGGTTACTTCTACTTTCTACTTGATGTCTATAAACCTCAATTAAAGCTCTCAGTTTTATTCAAAGTCTTAAATATCTCTGTTTCATGGATCTATTCAAGCACAGGTGCTGGTCAAATTAAAGGAAAAATTACTGATGGAGAAGAGACAAAAAAGTCAAAGTATTTTCCCATCCACTCCCACTTACATACTCACTCGTATGAGAGAGGCACACTGCAGTATAAACAGGGCTCATGTGTCATTTGAGTTGTCTGAGGCAATAATGACCCATTTACTCTCTGTATGGGAACAGGACTGATTTTGTGTTCACACTTATTGTAAATACAAACTGAAAAACATATGTTCTTGCAACAAAAATACAACATGTAACTTCTACTCTCTAATTGTAAAAGAGTCTGGACCCTGGCCAAGTCAGAGGATAAGAATCTTTAGATGCAAAATAATTACCCTATTACCTTATTGAAATTGTTTGAAGTTCCATCATCATAAATTAACATGTAAAGTATTACACTGTTTCAACCTTGGTAGGTATAGGCTACTTGTTTTTTTTTGTTGTTTTTTTTGTTTTTTTTTTTGAGTTGGAGTCTCACTCTGTCACCCAGACTGGAGTGCAGTGGCCGCTCCCGGCCACCACGCAGCCTCGACCTGCTGGGCTCCGGCGATCCTTCCGCCTCAGCCTTCCAAGTAGCTGGAATTACAGGCGCGCGCTACCACGCCCGGCTGATTTTTTGATTTATTGTAGAGATGAGGTCTCTCTTGCCCAGGCGGGTCTCGAACCCGCGGGTTCAGGCAATCCACTCACCTCAGCCTCCCAAAGGCGCGGGATTACAGGCTGAGCCACCGAGCCCGGCTAGGTCTCAGACTTTTTATTGTAGATAATTTTTTTTTTTTTTACTGATTCAATTTCCTAGTTCATTGTTGGTCTGTTCTGGTTTAATTTTCTTCCTTCTTCAATCTTGGGAGGTTGTGTGATTCCAGGAATTTATCCACATCCTCTATATTTTCTAATTTGCACACACACAGAGATGTTTATAATAATTGCTGATAAATTTTTGTATTTGTTCTGGGTTGGTTGTAATGTCACCTTTTTTCATTTCTGAGTGTATTTATTCGGATCTCTCTCTCTCTCTCTCTCTCTCTCTCTCTCTCTCTCTCTGTTAGTTGGGGCAGAGGTCTGTTAAACTTGTTTATCCTTTCAAAGAATCAACTTTTTGACTCACTGATCCTCTGTTTTTGTTTGTTTGTTTGTTTTTTGTCTCAATTGCATGTATTTCTGTTCTGATTTTGGTTATTTCTCTTCCTCTGTCAGCTATGGTTTTAATTTGTTCCCATCTTTTTTGTCTCTTTAGGTGAGATGTTAGATTGCTTATTTGAGATATTTTTGTTTTTTTGATGTGGACTTACAGTGTAATAAATTTTCCTCTCAGCATTGATTTTGGTAATGTCACTGAGGTTTTGATATGTTGTGTCTTCATTTTCATTTTTTTTCAAAGAATCTTTTAAATGTCTGCCTTGCTTACATTGTTTACACAAAAATCATTCAGGAGCAAATTGTTCAATTTCCACATATTTTTCTGTTTTTGAGGATTCCTCTTCATGTTGATTTCTGGTTTTATTTCACTGTGGTCACAGAAGATGCTTCATATGACTTCAGGTTTCTGGAATTCAGTTTTTTATTTGTTTGGTTGATTTATGACCAAGTATGATTCGTGTGCAAATGAGAAGAATGTCTATTTTATAGTTTCTGGGCGAATGAAGTGTTCTCTATATGTCTGTTAGATCTGGTTGGTAAAATGTCAAATTTAATTCCAGGACTTCTTTGTTAGTTTTCTGCCTTGATGATTTGCCTAAAGTTGTTAGTGGAGTGTTGAAGTCCCCCACTATTATGGTGTATCTGTCTATGTGCTCTCTCAGGTTACGTAACAACTATTTTATAAATCTGGGTGCTTCTATGTTGGGTGTGGACATATTTAAAATACACAATTTTTTCTGTTTAATTGAGAGCTTTATCATTATATGGTGCTCTCACTGTCCTTTTCTACTCTTATTGGCTTAAAGTTTATATTATCTGATATAAGAATAGTGAACCTGCTCTCTCTTTTTTACCATTTGTATGTAGATCTTTCTCTATCCCTTTACTTTGAGCCTATGGGTGTCATTAGAGGCAAGACGGGTCTTCTGAAGACAGCAAAAGGATGTGTCATGTTTTTTAATCCAGTTTGTCACTCTGAGTCTTGCAAGTGACTCATTAACACCATTAACACTCAAGGTCACTATCGATATAAGAGGGTTTGTTTCTATCACAGAGTTGTTGAAGAGTTGCTTAGTAGTCTCAGTTTTGTGAATGATTTATATGGTTTTTAAGCTATGGGTTTACTTGTGCTTTTGTGGTGTGGAGCATCTTTTGTTTCCATCTTTAGAACTTCCTTAAGTATCTCTTGTATGGATGGTCTAGAGGTGACAAGTTCTCTTAGGGCTTGTTAGTCTGGAAAAAACTTTGTTTCATCTTCATTTATGAAGTTTATTTTGGCAGGTTAGGAAATTCTTGGCTGGCATTTATTTTCTTTATGAATATTATAAATGGCCTCCATTTCTTCTGGCTTGTAAAGTTTCTGCTGGGATGTCTGCTATTATTCTAATTGATCTCCTTTGATAGGTGTTCTGATCCTTCTCTTTAGCTGCCTTTCATATTTTTTTCTTTTATGCTAATCTTGGATAATCTAATGATGATGTGCTTTGGGAATAGTGGTCTCATATAGCATCTCACAGAATTTCTCTCTGTTTTTTGTATCTGCATGTCAATATTTCTAGTAAAATTGGAGAAGTTTTTATAGATTATATCTGCAACAATTGTCTCCAGAATGCTCTCATTTTCTCCTTCTTTCTTCAAAATGCTGATCAGACATCGATTTGGTCTCTTTACATAATCTTAAACCTCTCAAAGGCTTTGTTCATTTTTTTTGACATTCTTTCTTCTTTATTTATATCTGACTGGGTTGCTTCGAAGAGTTGGTCTTCAGGTTCTGAAAGTATTTTCTATGTTTGAGCAAGTCTGTTGTTAAGGTTTATAGCTGTGTTTTAATATTCTTGCAGCAAGTTCTTCATTTCCAGGAGTTCGGTGTGTTTTTGTTTTTGTTTTTTTCTCTCAGACTGACCATATCAGCTTTAAATTCTTGAGTAGCTTTTATGACCTCTCTGATTTAGTAGTTCACTTTCTCTTGGATCTCAGTGAGTTTATTTGCCATACATAGCCTGAATTCTGTCTGTCATAACAGACAATCAATTTATTCTGTATATGATCCATTGCATAGGTGCTGATGAGATCATGTGACAGCAGCAAAACACTCTGGATTTTGTTGCCAGAGTTCTACTGATTTCTTCACATCTGAGAGTGGTGCTTCCCTTCCTTCCCCCCCTCCTTCCCCCTCCCTCTCCTTCCCTCTCTATCTCTGTCTGTCTCTCTCTCAGGGATTACTAGTTGTAGAAATTTTTAAAAATCACTTGTTGTGGTTCAGCTTGTAGATGGTGTGCAACCATTTGAATAAAGGGCAGTCAGACAGTTTATTTCTCCCACTTATTTTGGCTTTCCATTGTGCCTTTCAGAAGACCTGTCTAGTAGCTTTGGCAGTCAGCCTGCCTGATGGCCGTAGGTCTGTTGCATTCAGATGATTGTGGAGAAGGTTCTCTCTCTCTCTCTCTCTCTCTCTCTCTCTCTCTCTCTCTGCAAGTCATATTGTACATATATTGTTTTTTTTTTAATTTTTATTATAAAGATGTGGGGTACAATTCAGGGTTAGGTATGCAAACATAGATCATGCAGGTACCCTTGTTGTTGAGGTATGCCCCTCCCTCCCATAGCAGTTTCCCTCAACTGCCAATGCCCCCACCGACAGTTTCCCATTACTGCCAATCGCTTTCTTATAGCATTATAATTGTTCAAGCTGCTTTCTCTTATGGCCCAGAGCAGGCTCTTTGTGCCTGAGAGGGAGTAGCCAAGACGGAGGAGGTTGCCGGGCACTCTGATCGCTCTTGGCTTGCGCTTATTTCAGCTATAGAAACTGTGTTGTGGGCCGGGGTGGGTGTTAAACTGTGCAGAGGGCCTTCTTAATGGTGGTAGTGGCTGGCCTTCCCAATGGGTGGGGCAACGGGATCCTACTGACGTGTTTAGGCAGCTGCCCTCATCTCCTCATGCTGTGTGGGCCAGTAGTAGGGCTGTCCAAACCTGGGAAAGCAGCTAAGGTGGAGGAGGGCTAAGAATGCCCCCTGTCTTTTCACTACTCCTATTAATTTCAGCTGGGGATCTGCACACTATTGCTCTGTCTTGCTGTTCCCTCCCTAGCTCAAGAGCAGTAGAAGCAGGGGCCATGGGACAAAGCATCTGCTCCCTTAAGAGAGGGATTCTGAACCTCTCTCCTTGGCTGGCGGTTGTTGGCTCTGAGCTGCACGGAGGGGGCTGAAGGGGTCAGTGGCCTGCAGGATTCCATGTGGGCTTGGATGATACCTTTGTGTAGTCTCCACAAGGAACTCTATGCTGGCCTGGGGTTCAGTGGGTTCACAGAAGCTCTCCTTTTACTCCGATCACAAAGGTCCATGGTGGTGGTTTAGGCTTCTGGGGAATTCTCCCTCACTCCTTCACTCACACCTTCACCATGTTGGGGAACTCTAGTGCAGGGTCCTGTTCTATGTCAAGGGGCTGTCTGATATGGGACCTGTTGCTTCCCGGTTGATTCTCAGGGGGTATGTTTCTCCTCATCCTGCTTTGAATGTAGAGACCCACTTCCTATTTTTGGTTCCTCTCGGTGAGATAGTGCATACCGGCTGCTTCTACTCAGCCATATTGCGCTCCCCTTACTATTCATTTTAATAATTAGATTGATTCATTCAACAAATTCTCATTGTGCAACCCAATCAGGTTAAAAAAAATGTTGCTCTCCTGGAGCTTATATTATATTATAAGACAGAAGACATACTAAACAAAAAATACCACAATACTAGATGGTGGTAAATATTAAGCATACAATAAAGCAAAATAATGCAGTGTAGTGAAGCAACCAAGGGGTAAGGTAGAATGATGGAAAGTGACATTTGAGGTGAACAAGAACAAATATAAGAAGACAACCATATAACAAACTTTAGTTGTAATTTTCTTGGCAAAGAAACAACAAATGGAAAGCATCAGAGACAGGAAAGAGCTTGGAGTGTAGGATGAACTGAAAGAAAGTCATTGTTTTGACCTCCAGTAATAAGAAAAGGTCAGAAAGATAAGCGAATTTGTGATTGCCATAGAGCTTTTATGAGCTAGACAGAAATTCTTTTTTAGGTTTTCTTAAGTTTAAATAAATACATAATACTTAATGTCTTCTGTCAGTATTAGACAGTAGTATAATTATAATTCCCATTGGGAAAAATCAGGCAGATAGTTACCCTAAAATTATTCACCTCCTGCCTGTCATCCCTTCTGCTCTCTATCAACTCTACATTTAGAATTATGTTTTAGATTACAATGAGAATCCATTTTGTTATCACAATTAAATCTCTCAAAGCATGCTTTATAGACATTTTCCAAAATGAGAAAATTAATTATCTACAATTGCAATTGTTCCAATAGTATGATTGTGTGAATATTATTTATTTATTGCAAAATCAAAAATTATGTCTAGACGGACAGTATAAAATTTAGTTGCTAAGTGTGGGCAACTCAGAGGAGAGTTTTTCAAGTGTAAAACCCAACTGAAGTTTTTTTTTCTTCTAATTTTCTAGCAATTGTACTAAATGATCAATCATTTTAATGTGTTCCATATTTGAATCATGACTTTTTTGTCATTAGAGATTCCAAATTCATAAATAAAAACCCATTCTTTCTTGAAAACAGTCTATGTGCAGACCACATAATTCTAACTTGAACTGATTGCTTTTTAAGCAGGTATAACTCTTCATTCTAAGGTCTTATTTTAACGAACACCTGTATTAATTGCATTGTTGAGGTGGATCCCACAACTTCTTCTTTCTTTTATTTATTTCATTTTGCTGAAATACAACCTCAGTATTTTTTTCTTGAAATTCTTTTAATCTTTTATTATCAGAGATTTGGGAAGAATATATTAAATTATGAGGCATCTTACAACTCATCTAGTTTGGCTCTTTGGTTGAACTTTTCAATTTAAAGACAGTTTTGATTTTTTTCTTTCCAATTCTTGTCATTATTTTCTAATACTTTACTTATTTACTTTCTTTCCTTTGTTTTTAAAATGTTTTTTGAATTAAATTCTATGTCTTTTAGCTTATTAATTGCTCTCATTTTTATTGTCATTGAGTTATTATGCCTTTATCAATTGTATTCATTCATATTTTTAATATTTTTATTTATGTTTTTATTTTGAAAAATTTGTATTACATATTTTTAATTTTAAAAATTTCTGATACTTTTTTTAACCACTTGATGTTTATTTAACAAATTTTATAAAACCTCTGGTGCATTTTGTAAAATTCTATTCTCATGGTCTCAGGTCTAATAAGAACTTATTCTGATATCCTCTAATTTTTGCATTTAATATAATTTGGGGAAGACCTTAAATTATGTGTTTACTTGCCTATATTAAATATAATGTTTAAATAGCTTTTAGCAAGACATTCTTAACAATGTTTGGCTTATAATTGGCTGTTTTCATGAAAAATCTACTTGTAGTTGACTTGAGCAGATTAACTCTTTAATAGAAAATAGTATACATATTTATATTATTTCATTAACCATTTAAATTTAATTAAACTAAGGTAACGTTATACAAGTTGATAAATTATGACAGTGATTATACAATTGTACATAATTGTTTCTTGATAGTAAAGTATGCATTTTAATAAATTCTGAATTTATTATTCACAGGAAGTATGGGCTGTTTAATTTGGGGCTTATCCCTTAACAACTGAAGAAGCATGAAAATTTTAAAAGATTTTAAGAATTTGGGTCTAAAAATTTGACATATATCAAAGTATATCTTGACTATTAGAATGAGAATAATTTTACATTTTTAAAATGACTTGTTCATGTTAACTCAGGAAAATGTGAATTGTTTAAATGAGAGGACTTTACTTGGTTACCTGGATGCTAATAAGTGTAAATACTCATTTCTTTTTTAACAGTGAAGTGATAGGTTTGTATGGCATAGATTTTTAATTTTATTCTCAGCTCTGGGAATGACGAGGTAACCTGAATTTCACCCAGAGTTGCTAGACTTTGAGCTAATGTCAATGACTGGATGAGTAGTTGGAGGCTTAGGAGGTTCTTTCCTTTATAATGAATGTATCTGAAAAGTTAAAAGAGGGAGAATGGACTTATCTGAATATAGAATAAACAAAGAGATAGATCATGACAACTACAGTTTGTCACCTGAAAATATTCATTATTCATCCCTTACTTTTCAATGGAAACCTGAATTTTTTCCCCAGGGGTCAATGAGATCTTCCCCCCTTGTAGCTAAAAGAGGAAATCCTACCCAATGTAAGCATGACCATTGTGGTATAAAAGAGTGAGTGTAAAGAAGCAGGTTTCTCTTCCCACACAAAAAAGTCAAGCTATTCAAAAGGAAGACTATTGATTTTCCCCCTTTCTTCTTGTCTCATATGTGGTTTCAACAGCTGATAGTGCAGCAACTATCATGTGAACATACATATAAAGCCACATGCTGATAATATCGAACCAAAGAGAAATAGCTAGGATCCATGGTGCATTACATGAGCAAATTAACCAGCCCCCAGTTTTCTTATATATAATGTTATGTGTGGAAATATGTATTTGTCTTGTTATCTTTATGTCAAACTTCCTGTTGCTTGCAGCTGAATTTAATCCTTTCTGATACATAGACCTGATGAGCAATATAATAACTTAATTACTTCAACTCTCTAAGCTTCAGTTTCTCTCATATATTAAAAAAGATGATAATATTAGTATCCAGATTATTGTTATGATGATAAAACAAGATAATGAATGTAGTAAGCTTATGTATATTAGTTATTTATTGCAGAGTAGCAGTTATCAAAAACTTATTGACTTAAAACAATAATAAACTTTTATAAGCTCATGCAATGAATGTGAATCAGAATTTTTGGAGTGGTGTAGCTCAGAGTTCTAGCTGAGAGTATCTCATGAGATGTGATCATATATTCAACAGAACTGCATTTAAGTAGGACTGGAGGGCCTGCTCTCAATGTAATGTTGCTGTGTGGCTGACAAGTCGTACTAACTGTTGGCAGGAGGCCTCAGTTTGTCTTCATGCAAACTTTTCCACAGGGCTACTTGAGTTACCTTACAACATGGTTGTTGTCTTTCCAGAGAAAACAATTTGAGAGAGGGCCAGACAGAAGATAGAGCTGGATCCTTTTTATGACTGAGTCTTTGATGTCACACAGTATCACTTCTACCACATTCCATTGTTAGTAAAGACAAGAAATCCAACCACATTTCATGAGAGAGGAATTAGTCTCCAACTTTTGAAGGAAAGTGTATCCAAGAATTTATAGACATATTTTTTAAATTACTATAGAGGGACTACAAACTTTCAGCCTATCTTTTCTTCCATGACATTCTCCTACCATCACATCATCAGATGCTCACGCACGAACACGTTCAAGAACACACACGCACATCAATTTTCCTTTGTTCTCAGAGAGAAAGACTAAGTTGCATGTAAAAGACTTCTGAAATAGGCTCAGCCTGTAATCCCGCGCCTTGGGAGGCTGAGGTGAGTGGATTGCCTGAGCCCGCGGGTTCAAGACCCGCCTGGGCAGGCGAAACCTCATCTCTACAATAAATAAAAAAAAAATTAGCTGGGCGTGGTAGCGCACGCCTGTAATTCCAGCTACTTGGAAGGCTGAGGCGGAAGGATCACCGGAGCCCAGCAGGTCGAGGCTGCGGTGGCCAGAAGCGGCCACTGCACTCCAGTCTGGGTGACGGAGTGAGACGCCAACTCAAAAAAAAAAGACTTCTGAAATAATAAAAAGGATTATTCCATATCAGAGACCTTTTTGGACGATAGGTGTGTGGTGACCTTGAAATGTGCCCTCTCGAATAATATCATGTCATCATTGATATATTGTAAGTGTATTAGTAAGTAAAGTTGGGGGGGGGGAAGTTGGTTGTTTTTGTTGTTCCACAAAAAATGTAAGTAAGATCAATCTTTATAAAAAAAAAACACAGCTTTTGGCTATCCAGAGAATTCATTATTGAGCAGCAGTAAAATGTCAGCAAAGGCCATGGCTTGTTATTATAAAAATTACAGCATGCTTTGGCTCAAATCTAATTCCTTGAAATGTAGCATCTATACCAGCAAGAGGTAGATATACTGGGGTTAGCATATGGCAAGTAATGCCCTGACCCCTGATTCTAGAACTAAATGATGTGTGACTTTAACAGAAAGAAACCAATTTCCATAAACTTCATGCGAGGAGCAGTTTCTTTACAGTTTCACCATCTGCTCCTAGTTAAAATTTTTGTGCCTGCAAAATGGTATTTTTACTCCCCACACTCTACCCCTTTAAATTCTGTAATGAACAAGAAGAATTATTGAAAATGAGGAGAGCTATCTCCATACATACTTCAAAGCACTCATTAATGGAAGTAGAGTACCAATTTCATTTTTTGAAAGCATTCTTCAGCTTCCAACATACTGGAAAATTTTTACTGATTATGAATTATGGCATCATGTTAAAAATGCTTTTTGATGCTTTATGATGGCAAAAAGAAGATTGCACTTCTATGTTTTAATGATTAGTTACAGCTTTCACAAAAATCTCTGCATGTTTTAGTGTAACAATTTGGGGACAAATCTAGTTAGCATCTATTAGTTAAGGTTTCACTGGTTTTCTAATCATTTCAAGTGACTTGAAAGTATATAGAAAGATACATGTAAGACACAGAGCTGAGCCAGATACTATGATTAGTGGGAGGTAACCTGGAGTGGTTGGCCTAGGAATTGTAAGCTGTGTAATCACCTGTGATTGTCTTCTCTATTCACTCATATGATGTTTCAATCAGTTATTTTGTACTACTCTATTTAAACACTTTAAATCATAGCCTTAATAATCTTTACCTATTTATATTATATTCAAATTATTTCACTTATGGTGATGAACTCAGGCAACAATCGGCCTTTGGCCTTACACCATCTTCCCTATAAGTTTATATGGGAACTATATGTACAAGTCAACTCCTTTTGGTGTTTATCACCAACACCATCATCACCATCATCATCATCATCATCATTATCATCATCATTACTTTTAGAAATGGAATCTAGCTATATTGCTCAGGCTGGTCTCAAACTCCTGGCCTCAAACAATTGTTTGGTCTTAGCCTCCTGAGTAGCTAGGATTACAGGTGCACAAGTCAATTCTTGTTGCATAACAGCCATTTAATCTCAATGACACTTAAAAATAAGCACATATTTTTCTATTGGGTTTGCAGATTAGCTGGGTTGTCTCTGCTCCTTACCTATTCAATTTAATTCATTCATATTACCTATTTTAAGGGGACAGGAGCTTTCATGAGGCACTTCACAGATAGTGGTAGAAACACAATTGTTCAAAACTATTTCACAAGCACAAGGTAAGTTTTTGATTATATTATATGCTACATCTGCTAACATCCCACTGACTAAAGCAAGTGACAGCCAAACCCAAAGTCAAGAGGCAAGGAAGTATACTCAAGAAGATAGATGGGGAGGAGATAAAGACTTTTGAATAATAATCTCATATAACACACTATGATTTAAAAATTATGTTTTTTGGTTTTTTTTAACCAAAGCTACATCACAATAAATAATACTATAAGCCACCTTCACTGGAATAATTATAATTTGGACACCATTTCAAAACAATTTCTGGCATATCACTGATTCTTGAGGTTTATAAATGTTTGCAACAATTTTACTTGGACTAAATAATTTTAAAACTAAATAATGGCTCTCTTTCTAAATATAAGAATTTACATTATATGAATACTATCCTGATTAATGTCTCTAATGATTTAGTGATGCTATATAGATTAAATTAGTGTTTACAGCTAATTCCCAAATAGGTCATCAGTATTATGATCCATTTAATCCAGCAACAAGTTTTTAGTTAGATCCTACTATGTGTATGCACTCTGCCTAGTGCTGACTATAAAAGATAAACAGAAATAGAATGGTGCCCAATTTCCTGGAGCCTATATGTTAATAGAAAACACATTAGGTCACTGTGATTTTTTTAAGTTGATATAAAAAGTTTAATATTAGATAAAATACAGGATATTAGGAAAGTTTATAGCAGAGAGAATCACACAAATCTACAAAGTATAAAAGACCTTTATGAGCAAACGACATATCAGTTTAAACCTGAAGGGGGAATAAACAGGTGAAAGATGTTCTCCAAGCATAGTCCTAGCTTGGAATGAGCATGACTTTTGTGAACAGCAAACAGAAGTCCCAAGTTTCAAATGATTTCTTTGCAAAATAATAGGAAAGAGAATGAGATAGATTAAGCTGGAAAGGTAGACAAAGACAACCTCAGGCAGAATTCCTGAATGTGAAAATTGCCTAAGGCCTGAGTCAATGGCACTTTTTGAAAAGTTTTAGACAGTGGGAAATGGTGGTGGGGGTCAGGTATGAACAGAAGTCAAACACAGCAATAGATATTTAGAATAAAGAATGAGGACATCTTAGTTATTGAGGTTTGGGGGTGGCTGAAAAGAAGCAACAGAAAAGATATACAAATATATAGGCTAGTTTAAATGGAGTTATTCTGCATCTCTACTGATAATGGAAAATGACTGGCAGTTTGTTGGAGACCCACAAAAACCCGGTGTTTCCGATGATTGAACAACCCCTGCCACAGGAAATCTCCTACTGACTCTTTCTTTGGTTCTCACCTGTTACCCTTAGCTGTGGTCAACTTTTTCCATGAAAGTCTTTCTCATTTTCCACTTTCCATTCCAGAGACTTTGATTGCCAGAGAGGAACACTTTATTTTTATTAGTCTCATGCTAGATTATTGAGTAAAGTTTGAAAACAGTATGACTGACTTTCTCTCCTCAAAAAAAATGGCTATGGGGATATTAAAAATCTCCAAGAAATGTAAAGGAGTTCTTGTAAATGCTGAGATTTGCAGAAATGTCTTTTTGAAACCAACTGCACACTGTACCACACTTAATAGATGTCATTGTCACTACAGAGATTAGAACTTGCCGCCAGATAAAATGCTCTACAAGGGCAGAATATTACAAATAAATATTATTCAAGAAAATTCTGTGGCCTCAAGTTAAAGGCAAACAAACCAAAATAAATAAATAACCAAACAAAAACACTATTATCCATTATTATGATAAAATATTTTGCAGGAAAGAAGCAGTTTTTCTATCAGAAAGCAGATGTCCAAACACATTTTGAACAACTTATTTCCTTCCCAGATGTTACTTCTGCTGTGTAGCCATAAGTACCAAGAATAATCTAATATCCTTGTTCAAAATATCCAAGAACCAGCTGAAGAGTTTTAAGTGTAAGATATTTCTAGGTTGTAAATATTTTAGGGCCTTGGGTGTGTATAAAATTGTTTCCATCATGTAGGAGAAAAATATAGACAAAGCCTAAATCTTTTCGGCTAGTTCGTATTCCCTGAGTTCTCATGAATGTTAATTTTGAAGTAAATAATGCACTAGAAAGAGTATTAACTACCAGCCTAGCAGATGATGAAGTGCAGATCTATGGACTCAATTACCCTATCCTGAATTCAGGCAAGTCTCAGTATGAGTCTATTCCATTGTGCCACCAACAGTGAGTTCTGCATACTAAATTTAAGATATTTCTTCTGTCACAAAACTTAGGCTAGCATATCATAAATTAAATCAAGAAGTTACTATTTTCCAGATACATCATTGAAAAATTCATCACTTGTTCAAGATCCAACAGAGGAAATTTTATATACGTATGTAATGCCCACTCTTCTCTTTTAAACTCATTTCAAAGTAAAAGGTTTAGAGAAGAAGGGAGGAAAAAGAAAGGGTATGCATTTGGAGGTAAATAGTTATATTTTTGACTGAGGAAGACATTTGAAGACAATTCTATCTGAAGAATGTTTTGTTTGAAAGCTTTCCTTGAATTGATTTAATGAGAATAAAAAATATGCTTCATGTCCAGCGCCAAGCATTGGGCCTAGAAAACAGCTACTTAAAACATGGTCATAGGAAGAAAAAAAGAAAAGGAAAGGGAAGGAGGGAGGAAAAGAAGGAGGAACAGAGAAAGGGAGAAAAAAAGGAAACAAGGTAGCTTAGCTCCTTTCTTTAGTCTTCTACAATGAAAGTTCATTGTTTTACCTGCTCATTACCCGTTCTCCCCTTCTTTGAGAAACACCACTCCTGTCACTCACTCTCAGTCCATGTGTTTTGGGTAGAAGCATACCCAGTCTTTCACAGTCAGAAGGAGCTTTCACACCAGCGTGTGATCGTTCCGTGCATTCTCTTTGTGTAGGTGATTATTTCATACATAGGCTTGTGATATAAAGCAGTCTAATGACACTAAAATACAAGATATTTGCTAAAAGACTTGAAAAAGGAAAGGTATATCTACTCTCAGTTTATGCAACTAAGACTTCAAGTGTGAGGCTGCCTTCAGTTACAATTTAGAGCAGGTCTGACTGAATATGAAGTCCACCTAAAAGAATACATAGTAGAATGATATGATGGATAAAAATATCCAAGTCCTGGTAATATCCTTTCAGGGTTTTGTCCTTCCAAATATACTTCTGCCCTTTTGTGCTAAAGATGATTGAATTGTGTTTATGTTACTTGTGATCAGGAGGCAGGAGAGGCATAATGATTTTTGAGGGAATTTGACCCAAGTAATTTTGGGTAAAATTCCCATCATAGTGATCTCATAGTTCTTTATATACATCTCTATTAATGTTTTTATCCATCATTAGTTCATAGTCTTTGAAAGTAAACACATTATTATCTTTATAATTTTGTAAAAAAAAAAAAAACCCTTACATATAATAAGTCCACAATAAACGTTACTGAAAGAGTTACTGTATAAAATAAGTGCAATCTCTTTCTTAGAAAGTCCAGCTTATTCATTCGACTATAGTATTAGTGTATTTTGAGATTTTTTTTTGAAAATGGAAGTGTGGGTAATAAAATAATTATGAAAATATTTTGAAAATTGCTTCATATTTCATAGCTTACATTGATGTTTCATGCCATTATCACAGTAGGGGAGAATTCTCTTGCACTAGAAAAAGTCACAAAAAATAATGAATAGCAATTTCTTTTTATTTTATGTTTGTTTCACTCTTCATAATGATTGTTTTGCTACTATTCTCAATTATTATAGATGTTAAAATGCATTTAATAGCTATCACAGCACCAAATATACTCCTTAGCCATTTAGCAAGTATCCAAATTTATAGTTTTTATTATAGTTTGCTTTCCTGTTTCTATAGAAATATATTGCTATTTCTCTTTTCTTGGGGAGTTTACTACCTCCTCAGTCCTAAGAAAAAGTCAGTACTAAGTAAAATATACTATTGCTTTAGAATATAAGAAATGAGCAGACAGTAGCATAACAGTTGTAACCTAGAAGCTTCAATCACTACTAGTATTTTCTCTCACTGTGATTTATGCAGCCATATTGGTCAAAGGAAAGTAATCATTTGTGTCATTAAGAACAATATCATTGGCCAGTAGAGATACTCGTCTTTATTTTATTTTATTTTTTTTTGAGTTGGAGTCTCACTCTGTCGCCCAGACTGGAGTGCAGTGACCGCTCCCGGCCACTGCAGACTTGACCTGTTGGGCTCCGGCGATCCTTCCGCCTCAGCATTCCAAGTAGCTGGAACTACAGGCGCGCCCTACCACGCCCGGCTAATTTTTTATTTATTGTAGAGATGAGGTCTCGCTTGCCCAGGCGGGTCTCGAACCCGCGGGCTCAGGCAATCCACTCACCTCAGCCTCTGAAAGCGTGGGATTACAGGTTGAGCCACCGAGCCCAGCTGAGATACTCGTTTTTAAAAAGGCAAGGTATAGCTCCAGTCTGGGCAACCGAGTGAGACTCCAACTCAAAAAATAAAAAAATAAAATAAAATAAACAAAAAGGCAAGATAAAAATGTGTCTGCCAAATAAATATTTGATGATAATATTGATACTACGTTTGAAAAAAAATCTGATTTAAAAAAATCTGATTTAAAAAATTTGGCTGATTAGAAAATATGAAAAGTTTGATAGGCATTGAATTCTGTAGGAGTTGATAAGAGCATGGTATAATTTAGAAATCATCTTTTTGATTTGATTGATCATTGCTTCCCCAAGAATTTTAAGAATTATATTGTTGTTCAAAATGAAATGAAATGAGTAATAATTTATTGTAAATGCTACGTACTCATCATTCATCATTAAAACCACTGACACGTAGGCAAAAGTATATTCTGGATAGTCCGAATGAATTTGTGGTGAACACCCAGTATTCTCAAGTTGTCCCTGGGGTCCTGGCAGAGCATAACATTGCCACAATGTAAGAGTAATTATTTAATACCAGAATTGATCTCATAACTTTGAACTTATTTTTGACATGTTATCTAAGACAATAACAACTAACTAATCTGTCAACCTTAGAGATAATGAATAGCCCTCCAGCAATAGAAAGTTTTCCTCTTAGAACTAACTTCCCAAGATGATTCCTTCAAATAACTCTATAGACCAGTTAAGCTTCTTTCTCAAGCCTCTACTTTTCCTTCTGATTGACACCCTGGTGGAATGTCTTCAAATCTCAAAGGTACAATTTAAGAAAATCAATTATAACAGTCCTTGGCATTTTTATGTGTGTTTCTCTGTTACCTTGTAAAACAAAATACTTGTTAACAAAATATGGTTAAATGTTAACTGACATATAGAAAACCATGCTGAAAGAAAGGGATATGTGTTTCAGCAGCATATTATATATAGCTCAAATAAATGCATGGCCTGACTTCCAAGTACTCCTATTTCTTTGTTTTGATCTCTCAGTGTATTCAACAAGAACACCATCAACTCTGAGATGAAAATGTAAAGTTGGTTAAAAAGAAAGTTATGATTATAAAGAGTTGTTCTCTAGATGTGTTGATCAATATAAAGCTTCAAATTAATATCTCTCTCTTGTCTTTATCAATGTGACTGTAAAGATTAAAGTTATTGGCTGAGCTATTAAAAGAAAGAGTTCAAGAAGCATGAACTCTCATTGCAATGGATATTAATTTGATCACATAAATTTCACATTTTTCCATCAGTCTTTTGCAATCCTCCCACCTCAGCCTCCAGAGTAGCTGGGACTATGGGCACATGCCAACATGCCCAGCTATCTTTATTTTTTAATTTTTAAGCTTGATTTGTTTATTGTAATTTTATTTATTATAGACACAAGCCACTGTGCCTAGTCCCCTTTCAGAATTTTCATTCAGGATATTCAGAACTTTCATTTAGGATATTCAGAACTTAATTCACAAAACACTTGGCTGTATTTGCCTTCTCGTTTTTCTTAAACATTTTTTTCCACAAAAGTTACTTTCAAAATTATCCCATTGACTGGGTATGATAGCTTGCACTTATAATTCTTGCTACTTGAGAGGCTGAAGTGGGAGGATCACTTGAGACCGGGAGTTCAAGACGAGGCTAGACAAGACAGCAAGTCTCTATCACTCTCCATCTCAAAAAAAAAAAAAAAAACCCTCAAAACCCTCAAATCTCCCCCCACAAAACCAAAATTATTCATTTATGCTATTTAAAAATATTCATTTATACTCTGTCTTCAACCATGTTATACTTTCTGCTATTTAAAAACAACGAGCAAAAAAGCAACTCATGGAAACTTTTTTATTGAATTTTATTTTATTAGAAGGGTGTGAGGTACAAGTGAGGATTAACTAGATAGGTATGCTACATGCAGGTGAAGTTTGGGCTTCTATATGGCCCTCATTTCCCCTGGTAGTGGACCAGTTACCATTTGTGTTGTCCTGTGCCCTCATCCTCCTCCTCCCCCTGCCCCCACCCAGCAGTGCCCAACTACTGCTGATTCCCTTCTTGTGCTAGTGTGACTAATTTTCAGGGCCCGTTTATACGTAAGAGCATGTGATATTCAGTTCTTTGTTTCTATGATAGATCACTTAGTATGATTGTCTCCAACTGCATCTGATTTGCTGCAAAGATTACGATTTTGTACTTTATGGCTGCGTAATACACCATCATGTATATGTACCACATTTCGTTTATCTAGTCCAGGTTCAATGGACAGCAGGGTTGGCTCCATGCTTCTGCTATTGTGAACAGTGCTTCAATAAACATGTGTATGCAGGTGTCTTTTTGGTAGTGCTATTTCTGTTCCTCCTGGTATATTCCCAGAAAAGGGATTGCTGGATCAGATGGAAGGTAATTTTTTAGTTCTTTTATAACCACCACACTGTTTTCCATAGAGGCTGAACTAGTTTGCACTCCCACCAACAATGTAGAAGCATTTCCTTTTCTCCACACCCATGCCAGCATCTGCTGTTTTTATTTTTATTTTTTTGACTTATGAATTCCCAAGGTGAGTCTCCAAATTTAAATCCACAGTAAAAAGACATGACTAATAGATAAGATTAAACTATTTGAACCATTGGGACAGCAAAACATTTCAGTTGAGCAACAGACATATCGGATCACATGAAATACTTTTTCCTCTGTCTCCCCCTCCCAAACACACACACACACTGACACTTACTTATGCCATTGTTAATTACATATAATCAGGACTCGCCAGGCTCGGTGGCTCAGCCTGTAATCCCGTGCCTTTGGGAGGCTGAGGTGAGTGGATTGCCTGAGCCCATGGGTTCGAGACCCGCCTGGGCAGGCGAGACCTCATCTCTACATTAAATCAAAAATTAGCCGGGTGTGGTAGCGTGTGCCTGTAGTTCCAGCTACTTGAAAGGCTGAGGCGGAAGGATCACCGGAACCCAGCAGGTCGAGGCTGCGGTGGCCGGAGCGGCCACTGCACTCCAGTCTGGGCGATAGAGTGAGACTCCAACTCCAAAAACAAACAAACAACAACAAAAAAACATATAATCAGGACTATGTCCTCCAAAGTCCAGGATGAAATTCCAGCTGATTGAAGTCATCTTCAAATTACTGTCTTAGGTCTTCTTTTTCCTTTTTGATTCTCTATCTGCCAAAACACTTGTTCAAGCAAACTAGTACTAAACTACTAGCTAATGATGATGCAGGGTGATGAAAAGATCTCAGTAAGTAACTCCTTTATTTTTTCCCCCAACATTTAGTGCTGATGGTTTCTCACAATGGAAATTGTGTGTTTTGTGTTCTGTGGCTGCTTCTCAGGAGCTTCCAGGAGATAGGAAGGGTGTGATGAAATGGGACTCATCTAACAACTACTGCATTTTAAAAATCACTTCTTTCAACACACACACACACACACACACACACACACACACACACACACATATATATTAATATGATCACCCAAATTTCATATATATACATACTGAGTAGTACAACAGATCTGTAGGGATTTTACCACATACTAGTGAAAATCGATCTTCATAATGGCTGTAAACTATTATAAGAAAAGTAGAAACATTTTACAAGACAAAACACCATGATATATTCATAGATATTCATATATATGTGTGTATATATATGTATTCAGTAAAGTAGACATTTATCAGAGCTTCTGCTAGCTAACCATATGGTTTGTGGTTCATGTTTTGTATTTCTCTACCTTGGTGTGGGACATGAGTTCCATCATTAGGGTTCCACAGCAGGCAGCAAGCTGTCAACTCAGTGTCTACCACATATGAGATTCAGCAAGAATGTGTGTGCAAATTAGACTTTTTCTCTGTTTATGTTTATGCTGTTCTGCCCTCATAGCTTTGTTGGGGCAGCTTCTTGCAATGGAAGGAAGGACTGCACAGAGATTCTCCCCAGTGTGTTAATAGAGTGATGAGACAAAGTCTCTCTGCCTGTGCTTTGTTTTAATCTACCCACAACGCCTCCTCTTGAGTGATGGGTTCTAAAATGCCAAAGTTCAATAAGGCAAAGTAAAGCAACTTTCCTTTTCAGTGTTTTTCTCTCCTCTCTAGTCCAGCTATAAGGACCGAGAAAAGTGAAGTGAGTGAGTAGCATAATTAAAAAAGGGGTAAAATTGAGCCATAGGATATAATATGATATGATACAACAAAGCATAATAATCTTATCTTTTTTATGTATTTGGGGAATAGGTCACAAATTTTCACCTGCATTTAGCTTTTATTACATTGTTATTTTCTTTGCCATCTGGTCCTAATTTCTAAAAGACACTCACACACTCCTTCCAGAACTTGCAAATAAGTAGATGATTTTTAAAGATTAGCAGACACAAAACACATCTGGAGAACTTGTTCAAAATGCATATTTCTTGTATCTGCAACTCGCTCCTTCTTTTATTATTCAACAAATCTGGGTTGTAGTCCTGAGAATGTTTATGGGGAAAACAAAAAACAACAACAACAACCAAAAACCTCCTGGCAATTCTGATACAGCTGATGCTGAGATCACAGTTCGAGAATTGTTAAACTAAGAAGCAAGGAAAGTCAGATAAAGGAAGAATTAAAGGTGACAAAACAGATGTGATGGCTAATTTTATTTGTCAGCTTGAGTGGGCCACTCGGTGCTCAGATTAAACACTGTTTCTCACTGTGCCTGTGAGAATTTTTCCAGATATTAGCTTTTGAATAGGTAGATTCAGTAAAATAGATTGCTCTCTCCAATGTGAGTGAGCCCCATTCAATCCACTGAGGGCCTGAATAGAAACTGAAGTAGGAAAAAGAAAAATGTGTCCCCTTTTTTTGGTCTCACTTTTTGAGCTGGGACATTTCATCTCATCTCCTGCCCTCAGACAGAACCTATTGGTTCTGTTTTTTCTGGAGAATTCTGAATAGTACAACAGATCTGCAGGGATTTTACCATGTCCTAGTGAAAACCAATCTTCATAATAGCTGTAAACAATAATAAGAAAAGTAGAAACATCTTACAAGAGAAAACACCATGGATGACAAAGAGTTGTAGTAATTACATGTAAAAATTATGGAGTATTCATATAGAGGCATTGGACTGTAGAAGTGGAGAAAACTTTAAATAATGTATTCTAACCAGTGATGAATATAGATTTTATGAATCCAGAAGCAAATACCATTAGGGGTGAGGAATGGCTTTCTTAAGAAAAATAATTTAAAAGTATGAACCCCAAAATATTTGAGCCTCCAGGGTTTGGGAAGTGACCTGTGCAAGTGAGGATCCCTGAGGTTCAAACTTCATAAGCTTGACAGTAAACTTAATCAGTGATTTCAAACTATCTTTCATGAGGATGAGGAAAGGAAGCCAGAAAGTCTAAGACTATTAGTAAGCTCTCCCATTGAGTCAGAGGCAGGACTGAGAAAAACCTTTAGGCCTTCTTATTCTTCATTTCATAATCTTATATAATTATATATTCAATATTGACTTTTATACACATAATTTATTTTTCAACTTCCATACCAGGAATGATTTGGACTCTCACAGAGCTTCCTTTGAAGTGCAAGAAAACTCTTTAAAATAGTCATTGCTGACTGCTAAATATTCAAGAGTAATTGGTTGTTAAAAATCCAAAGTCTTTATCTAGTAGATTCACTATCAGATATTTTTTTTCAGTGACTGATTTTTGTTCTCTTTCAATGAGCCATATTTCCTGTTTCTTTGTATGACTTGTGACTTCTTTTATTGTTGAAAACTGGACATTTGAATCTAATAATGTAGTAACTTTGAAAATTAGATTCTCCATTTTCATCAAAGTTTGCTAGGTTATTTTTATGTTTTTCTGATGTAAACAACAATGTTTTGTTTTTTATTGTGGGCTGTCACCATGCCAAGGATCAGCCTGAGGTGTAAACTCAAGGTTTTCTCAGGTCTTCCTTTAACCTGTATCTTTCCTTGAGCATGCACGGTGAATTGCTAATTTCCTTATATATGTGGTTGTCTTTGAATGCCCTAGTCTTTACCATCTGACTTTCAAAAGAGAAAAAAGAGAAAAATAAAGGCTGGGAAAAAGGTACCAACTCTTTAAATCCTTTAAAAGTCACTTCAGTCAAAGTGGAATGAGCTTGCAACAATGAGGGAAGGTACAACAACAATGGTTGCCTGCCTCTTTGTCTGAAGCTCTGTGATTAGAAACAGTAATCAGCAATCAGAGCACATATTGTCAACATTTAGAGGAACGGGTCCTTTTTTTTTTTTTTTTTTTTTAAGAATATAATCTTTTTATTCATTAACTCCACAATGCTTTTATCCCTACCTATTTGTTCCGCACACTCTTTGATTGTCTCTGCTTATGACAAGGTAATATTTTGGAACGGGTCCTTTTTGTCCACTTTGGCTCCTGCAAGCTGCATGCAAACTACTCCTGAAACACATGCACAGAAGCCTGCCACAGGCAAGGGAATTGGAGTGGATAGTTTCTTCTGTGCTAAAAGTAAAGATATGACCAAAACATATATTTTTAAATCTATCAAATGCTATGTAGGAATGCCAATTTGGGTTAAAAAAAATAACTGTGAGAGTGCCAATTAGAATAAATTTCTAGGAAACAATTTGGTGGTACTTAACAATTTTTTTCACATACTCCTTATTAACTCAACTTGCCATGCAGATAAATCAGGACATAAGTATTCAAAGATGTATTCACAAGGATTTTTTTAAAAAATAGAAGTAACCTAGAGAGCTATTGAAAACAACTAATGGAATATTTTGTAATATATAAATAAATATACAATATAAAATATAATTTATGACAGAAAGTGTTGGAAAGGAAGTAAAAGTGTAGTTTTTGTATGCAGTTGAACTTATGTTGTCATCAGCTTCAAATAGATTGCTATATCTATACAATGTATTATGTAAGCTATATGATAACCACCAAAAATACCTATAGAGGAAAAACAAAAGAGAATGAGAAATTAATCAAAATATATCACCGCAAGAAAAAAGAAAGCCAAATAACACAAAGGAAGACAGCAAAAGAGAAAAAGAGGTACAAAATGTACAAGAGCAAAAACAAGGATTAAACTATATTGTTTCAATAAATGACTCACTTTATACTTAAGGACATACATAAACTGAAAGTGAAAGGATAGAAAAAGAGATTCCATGCAACCAGTAACCAAAAGAGAGCAGGGCAGCCATAATTATGTTAGGCAGATAGACTGATTTATAAACTGTTGCAAGAGACAAAGAAGAACATTATATAATGGCAAAAGGGTGAATTTACCAGGAAGCTATAATAATATATGCATCCAATGTTAGAACACCTAAATATATGAAGCAAACATTTACAGAACTGAAGGGAGAAGTAGCTAGTAACACAATAATACTAGGATATTTTAATACCCTATTATGTAATGAATAGGGCATCTGGCAGAAAATCAATAAAGAAACAGAGAATTTGAACACCGTAAAATAAATGTACATAACAGGTATACAGAACCCATCCAAAAGCAGCAGAATGTACCTTTTCAAAAGCACACAAAACATTCTTCAGGATAGATCACAGAAAACAAGTCTTAATAAACGTGAAAAGTTTGAAATCATACCAAGTATCTTTTCTGAACACAGTTGATTGAAACTAGAAATCAATAGCAAAAGGAAAACTAGGAAGTTCATGGATATGTGAAAATTAAACAACACAATCTTGAAACAAGCTAAATGTCCACTGATGGATGAATGAATAAAGAAAAGTGTGGTGTGCACAGGCAGAGGAATATTATTCAGCCATAAAAGAGAAGGAAATATTGTTGTATGCTACAATGTGGATGAACCTGAAGGACATTATGGTAAATGAAATAAGTCAGTTACAGAAGGACAAATACTGCATGATTCTATTTATAGACATACCTAAAATACGCAAAATCATCAAAGCAGAAAGTAAAATGGTGGTTGTCAGGTATGGAGGGAGAGAAAAATTGGAAGTCGCTGTTCAACGGGTATAAAGTTTCAGTCATGCAAGTCAAAAAAGTTGTAGAGATCTATAGTTTATTGTTAACAATACTGTAGTATACATTTTTAAACTTTTTAGGAGGGCAGATCTCATATTATGTATTTTTTCACAATCAAAAGTAAATAGTCAAAAGTAAATGTTCTATTAGTGGCCTGGATTTTAAAAAAGAAAAGGTCATTTTCACTATGCTTCATAAAGGAACTAACTAAAACAAAGTAAAGTCAGAGGAGGGGATATGACAAACTAATTGTCTTTTGTCAATATTGGTTTAGGTTAACATATCACATAAGGATTTTTTATTGGTGGTTCTTTTGATTTTTTTTTAAAACTGTAGATTTTTATTGAGTTGTCAAAGTATCATAAATAAGAGTCTATGATATGGAGTCTTACTGAAGTAAAACTTGAATAAAAAATAAATAGCTTCAAATATATATATTTTTTGTAATTAGAACATTTAAAATTTCTACCTCTCACGATGCATGTGCAAACTGGTCTAAATGTGTGAGAAGCAACTGAACAGTCTTCTAAAAAAAAAAAAAAGAATCTCATTACCAATGGAGAATTCCAACTTTGGACTTAGGAAATAATGTGACTTAACAATTATAAAAGTTCAGAATTAAATGGCAGTATTTGTTCAGAAACCTGAACTCTACTTCACTTTGATGAGAATAGAAAATTTTACATGTAGATATAGATTAAAATGGAGAAATGAATATTTGAAGGACATTATTCATCTTAAAGTACCATCCTCTGTGTCAAAAGATTCCCTCCTAGTTGAATCTGTGTATAACTCACTAGTAATAGAACTTCATAGTTAATCAGAAATCAAACATTCAGGACAGATGCTTTGGTTACCTATTAGAAATGACACTTTATCCAAATCTGTCCCAATAATTAATTTGATATTTTACTAACCCACTGTCTGGAATTATGCTTCACAAGCAGTTCCACTTTACATCATCAGTGAACTTTCATGTATGTGAGCTTTGTGCAGAGTAATATAGAAATTTGCAATTTTATTTTAAAACTTTACTAACTGTTAATAAGAGTTTGAGTATCAAAAGGCATAAATCATTCCTGGGCAGAGCAGACATCATGAACACCATTAAATTCAGAACACATGGAACTGCTGAACTAAACATCAAATAATATGTTGCTTTATTGAACTGAAAGTTTGTTTGAATCATTGAAAATTTTTGACAGCCTATAGCTAAGCTGAGGAGATAGGGAAAATGTTACTGATTTTTATGACACAAGCTAGAATATTTCCTTCTGAGGCATCTCAGAGTTTCTTTCATGACTTCAAGTCTCATCGAAGGAGTTCTTTGTGAATGAGTCACTGAGCTTCAGATTATGTGTCTTCACCAACCTTGACCACAGCTGATTGCACCATCAAGGGTGTGTGATTTCGAGAGGTCTGTCCAAAGATTGGTAGGCTGCAGGTTAGGCAGTGGACTGACCTGAAAACTTCACCAATAAGAGCACCATATAGATTGGATGGAAACTAGCAGACCCAATAAGATTTTCTCTCTGGAGGAGCTTGAACTGAGAATCAAGCAGAAAAAAAAAAAAACATGAGAAAAGTAGAAGTCACGAGTTACTGGTGTAGCAGCAATTATGAGATAGAAATCAGAGTACAGAAAATTTAATAGTGGTACCAAGCATGTGGAGAAAGGAGCAGAAAGAGTACCTGGGTTAGGAAACTCTTATAATGGGAAGAACTAAATGCCTACTTCACAGGACAAATCTTCAAGGAAGTAATGAGTCACCAAAGGGGCTGGCAAACACCTTTCTTTCTGAACTGGGACAGCATTGTATTCCTCTTACTCTGTGGCTTCTGGGGTGCAATCCTCTCTTTATATCATCATATATTCTTTCACAACACCTCCATTTAAGAGCAGATCTGGAAAGGTCTAAAGAATGCATTAAGTCACTACTAAGCTGACTAATTTCAATTAGTCAGTAGTAGTCATAGAAAACTAAGCACCTGGGCTAATTAGGAAAATAGTTCAAAACTATATTCAGAATTTATTATCAAAATTATCACACATTTAGCTGCCTGCTTTGGATGGGGCGTAAGTTCACATTTTTCCCGGACATGGGATAGGTTGTCAGTTACTATTTATCATTATGCTTATACGTTTATTTATTCTTAGCATTAAGAAGAAAAGAAAATATTATTGAACCTATAACTCTACCAAACTGGGGGAAAGTGAAAGATAGACTGAGAAACCTCTGAATTTGAAAAGCAGGAGGGAACATATCTTGGTAAAATGAAGACTATTTGTGTAAGATTAAATAAACCAATATGTGATTAGATCAAAGGAGCACAAGTTAAATTTCCATAGGGAACTATTCAGGCCATCTTCTCTCTTGCTTTGTAGGTATTTGGATTTTCAGCACTGCCCTAAATAATGTCTCATTGTTATAGAGAAAAATGTCTTTTTACAGCATTCGCTTTTCTGGGTGACTATTAGCTGGTTAAAGCTGTGCTGAGGGTTTTTGAAGAAAGAAAAGGAGTTTTACCAGTCCACAAAGAGCTAATAATCTATATGGGAAGATAAGAATGAAGAATATTCTCAAATTTTCTTATTACTGTTTATAATAAAAATTTATTATTGTTAATAAATACCAAGAGTTAGCCGGGCTCGGTGTCTCAGCCTGTAATCCCGTGCCTTGGGAGGCTGAGGTGAGTGGATTGCCTGAGCCCGCGGGTTCGAGACCTGCCTGGGCAACTTGGTGAGACCTCATCTCTACAATAATCAAAAAAATTAGCCGAGCGTGGTAGCGTGAGTCTTGGAAGGCTGAGGCAGAAGGATCGCCGGAGCCCAGAAGGTCGAGGCTGCGGTGGCCAGGAGCGGCCACTGCACTCCAGTCTGGGCGACAGAGGGAGACTCCAACTCAAAAATAAATAAATAAATAAATACCAAGAGTTACCATTCACTGGGCAACATCTCTATTGACAGGCCACATACATACATACTACTACATTCTTAATTCAGCTCTTGCGTAGTAGGCAATCATTACATTAATTTTAAGAATGAAGAATCTAGGATCACAGAGGTTAAATGACTTGCCAAATTATAAAAAATATTATTCAATGTTAGGAGCTGGAATTTGAACAGTCTATTTGGATCCAAATCCTATGCTATATCTAATGTGCCATTTTTCTATACTTAAAATGTGTTTTTCTGGTAAAAAATTATCCATTGATATTTATATCTTTTGATAGCACAAGAATTTTTGACCTCTCATCAAGATGCAATATATTAGGAAATGAGATAGAATGTTAGAATTAAATTGTTTTGAGACCTCTAAATTCCCATTGCCATAAAAATCATTCTGTACAATGCACATATTTTAACTGGCTAACACTAAAGGTTTTCCAGATTAAATTCTTTCCTTTCTCTTTATAGCACAGTAATTATTTACCTTTGTATTGCTCATCTATGGTAAATCTCTTAATTTCCTTGGTGATATTTATTTAAATAATTGATCTCCCCAAATGAAAGCATAATTATAACAAAACAACTTTTTCTTTCATAAAACATACACGTAATAATTAAAAGCCTCATTTAAACTTCCTTCACAGAATTATTAAAGAAAATCTTCATGTCATATTTAGGTTTGATGTCATCTTTCTTAGGTTTGATTTCATAACCCTTTCTTTCCTTATATAGGAGATTACTCTTTAGAGATTCTATTTTAAATTTACAAGGCATCATTTGTGATAACTTGAGACACCTTAAACCAAAGCAAATTGGAATTAATATAATTATTGATCATTAAGAGAATTATTTTATTTTAATAAATCATAGATATGAATGCCTATGACACAGATATATCTGACTTATTTCAATCAGAATTCTATGTCGCAGACATTTTCTTTTTTTTTGCAGATGAGGAATTTCGCTATTCAAGAAATGATACAGACTGGATTCACACTCAGATCTGACTTCTTCAAGGATAAGCTACTAAATTACACCACCTTCCACTCCAGTGATTAAAGAATGAAACGGATTTGATCACAAATGGATGAATCATTCTAGGTTTTGACTGGGTGTTTAGTGAATGAAGAAGACAAATTATTCAGGGCTCCATTCATTATCCATCAACCTATTTCTAGGAGTGCTTTCATATATTGGGCAGGTTCAGAAATCCACCTAAGAGTCCATCTAGGAGTCCAGAAAAACACTGCAATCAAAAATACAAATTAGTGTTAATGCCTTTTTAAGATGCATTTTTGCCAGAAACTTTCCCAGCCTGGATATCTGTTCCTGAAAGGTCAAATGTGGTTCAGCATTCAGCTTTTGCATCATTCAACAAACCATAAACCAGGACAAGTATCATGGACATGTTGTCTATGCAGTCACACAGGGCCCAGGTCAAACTGAGATGGGCCTCGTGCTTGATTTAGAGCTTTTCGGTCACCACCTTGAAATTCTTAATAACTGGTCTGTGCAAATGCCATAGCCAGATATGCCATGAGCCCTGGTGTGTGGTGCAAAATGTACTTTTTCTTGATTATACAAAGGTGCAGCGTGGGCTAACAATAATTTGGTTCTGCATGTCTAAGGCAAAAATGAGTGACACCTAAAAAAAATAAAAATAATGTTGTCAAAAGAAAGGACATCCTTTTAGAAAGCAGATACTAGCAGATGTGTATTGCTCATACTAGCCTTTGATGGACATTCTGGGCTCCACCAAAGTTGCTGAAACATATGTTAACCTGAGTCCTTAAATGGTCTATACTAAATACATAGACTCTTTTCCCCCACTCCCATTGCCTACTACTACATCACCAAATTACTGCTTAAAATGTCTGATTTATTTTGTCTTAGGGGTCCTAAGCAAAAAAATTAAGTCCTTACTTATTATAACTTGTAACTTGATTGTGGGAGGAAAGTGAATGACAATGTTTTTAACTGCGGTAGTATACTCTACCATCAAATTTCTCATTCAAAACAGACACAGGTGGAATTTCAAAATACTCAGATATATTTATTTTTTAACATGACATCTAGGTTGCTGAGGTCTCTCAACTTTCTTCCAAAGAAATTTGGTACTTACAACATTCTTGGCTTTTAATATCACCTAGGGAGATATAAAGCCCTGCAGAAAACTGTTTTCTGTCAAAATTACAACGGGCCTGCATATTTTAGCAATTTCAGCTACATTATGTAGTCTGATCAGGCCAGTCATTGACCAGTTGCTCACCTCTATCAATTGCATTAGCATTTAACTTGTCACTTTAAATTACAAAGGTAACAAAAGTTTGAGAAGTTTGCAAAAGATTTAATCCCCCACTACAGAAAAAAGAATATCACTGAATTACATAGGTAAGTTATCTTCCTCTTCCATTCAATTTTAGTGGAAACTATATTGGGGGTTTTCTTCCAGAAATGTTTTTATGAGGTTTAAAAGATGTAAGATCTTAGAGCTAGTAAGAATCAATATGAATTTCCATTGCTGTGCCTATCAAAATAAAGAAAGAGTTTGTAAACAGCTTTGAGGTCTTCGCAGTTCACAGAAAAGCAAGTGAGTGATGTGTGTCATAACAGCCACTAAAATGTCCCATTTTCTAGTTGCAACATCCCAGATTGCTTTGCAGTGACAAGACCAATGTAGAAATCATGCAGGAGAGAGTACTGGAACTTTCTTCCTCTCATCCAGATGTCACGCTGATGGATAAACATGTATATATTTAAAAGTAGATAGAGACTTGCTATGTTCAAGAATAAGACCTCAGTCTATTAGGTATACTAGACTCTTTCCTATCTTAAAATTTGGAAAGAAGAACTTTGCCTGACAATAGTATAAAAAGTACTCTTTTAAATTGCCAGACTATTTTAGCATATTTTACTCCTCAAATCTCTTCTACTTTGAATGGTATTTTTACCATCTCAATGGACAAGTCAATCATACACTCAATTAATTTTTTAAAGTATGTTTATTGACATTTCCTCAGTTTGAACTAAATGGTTAGTTTGTCAAATGCATACAAAATCAGTTAGTTTGTTGATCTGTAATTATGTGGTGCTTAGAAAGTTCTTGGCTAAGAGTGTACCTGTATGAACACATGGCTCAGCAGAGATAAATAATACACTGTTGAGTTAAGTGTTTTAAGTGCAGAGGAGGGTGTGAATAGAGCACACAATGTGAAAACATGAACTCATGCATATACAATTGAGTGATAGATAGAGACATAAATGCTAGAAGGAATATGCTAGCAGAAAAAAGAATTGCTGTGTTCAAGACAAGAATATATTATCATGGAGACACATTAGCCATATCTGATTACTGAATATCTTTTTAGTTTGCAGAGGAGAATTACCTCAAGGTATCAGTTCGGCTTATATGTGCTAGTTCATTCTTCCAAAGCCTGCAGAGCTGCCTGCTTGTCTATATGACTCAACAGCACAAAATTACCAAAGCAAAATAGCTCTCAAAAGTTGCATGCTTCTTGGTATGTTCCTAAGCCAAGTTACGTAAAATAACCATTAAGACTCTTAGGCAATAAACTTTATCGTCATCTACCAAGATCCCTCATGAGCAATTTACAGTGTTGCTAGCAACATGTAAACACATTTGCCACTGACAAGAATTGGTGAGAGATCATACTGATGTTCCTTACAAATTTATTGGTTTAAGACAAAGAAAGATTAATCTAAAATTAGAGATCCCATTTTACTAAAAAAAAGTGACAGGAATTGTTAGAATTGTCAGACTTCTGCAGACTGAACTCTCCCAGTGGTATTCAGAAGATTGCTTTATCCTACAACGTGTATTTATTGTCTTATAGGCTGAAGGATACAATAGAAATACAGAAAAGTTGTAGCAAACCAAAAAAAGTACAAAGATAATTTTTTAAATGCAAATCCTTCTCTAGTGTTTAGGAAGAGAGTTTTTTTAAAGTAAACATGTTACAGTTAGAATATAATACTCAAATCAACAAAACCTCTTTCTTAGAATAGGACCTAGAAAAAAGTCAGTGGGAAAGACACTATTTTTTTAATAGGTTACATACTTACAAGAACAACTGAGAAGCAGACTAAAATTGGTTGCCATCACAGACATGTCTTCATGAGATATGACTAGACATAGAAATTCAAATAAGCTTAACTGAAGTGACAAACACACAATCATGTGTGAGCACACACACACAAACATACACACACAAACATACTATAATTGCTCTCTATCTGGTACATGATGTAGGAAGAACAATGGTTAATAAAATAAGCGTTGTCCTAAAAAGTTCACAATATAATATGTAATCCATACTTACATTTTGAGTGAAGTAGCATTTATTTAGAGCCTGTCTATTCTCTCAAAGTTTGACCACAAAATGTAGAAGTAAATGAAACAAAATAAATGGGAAAAGCAAGACAGATTATGTTAGGTCACATAAAATAAAGCCACAAATGAGATCGGCTCAATATATCCATTGCATACATTTGAAAAAAAAGGAGAATAATTATGCAAGCACATTAAAAACAATACCTACCTCAAAATACTGCAAGGCAATGTATGCAAAGTATCTATATGGTGCCCTGTACATAGTAGATACTCAATAACTCTTAGCTTTCTCTCCATGCCAGCATTAACTGAACTTAAAGTCCCAATATAAAGGTTAGTAGTTTAAAATAACAATGTTTTAAATTTTTATTTGTCTATCACAAAATTTGAGCTCTCTATAATACATACAGTTAAAACCACATCATCCTTCACTTCCCTAATGGGAAAGCTCTTGAAATTTTCTAGCACAGACAGATCTCATCTTCTGGCAATCAACATCTGGTGATCCACATTTTCCAGCACAGGCAAATAATAGTCATGTTAACATGTACAGTAATTATAACACTAAGCCAGGACATAAATGAACTTATGCTATTCATGGGCTCTTGGAAAGACAGATTTTCTTTTGTGGGCAGTAAAAACCCTAAAAGTGAAGATATAAAAATATATTGTGCAATGGCATCATCATTTGAGTGAATGTGAAATCTTTCAAAAGGAGAGCTTTAAAGAACAACACGTATGTAGAGATGTTATCTGTGCCATTCTTTTACTATTTTTCAGATACATTCCCCATTTTTCTGCAAAGCAAAAAAGCAGAAGTTAAGGTATTTCTCCCCCTGTCCCCCGTTCTGTCGTGAGTATGTATATGGGTGATGGTTTCACTCCTGGGTGGTTGCAGGTCCCACCAGGCAGCAGCTGAACTGCTCACTGAGGTCTGATACAACCTTTTCCTTCTGTCTCTCCAGTCCTAGGGATAGTAGCTGAGTCTGCTATTGCTAATTTCTGTTTGCTTCTTCATTCTACTTTGTAGCTTTTATGTTGCCCCTGTCATCAAATCCCTGTATTTAATTATTTGCATAAAATGCTTGAATTGGTTTCTGTATCCTGGCTGAATTCTGGCCTACGTGTGACTCTAATGTGTTTGTTTCCATAATATCAATTACATTAGACTGTAATCATGCCGTATCTTTACGTATTAATATATTAGAAGATGATTCACTAATGAGATTTGAGATCCTCATATTATTTTTAAAATACAGTTTGACATTGCTAAATGATGGAAATACATTCTGAGAAATGGGTCCTGAGTATATTGAGTCATTGTGCAAATATTATAAAGTGTAATTACACAAACCTAGATGGTATATCCCACTACACACCCAGGCACGATGGTATAGCTTATTGTTCCTATGCTATAAACTTGTACAGCACTTTATTGTACTTAATGCTAAAGCTAATTGTAATGCATTTGTATTTGTGTATTTGTGTATCTAAACATAAAAAAGGTATAGTATATGGTATAAAATATTTTTTTAAAGGGTACACCTTGGCAGAGAACTTACCATGAATGGAGCTTACAAGACTGGAAGTTGCTCCGGGTAAGTCAGTGAGTGAGCAGTAAGTGAATGTGAAGGCCTACGACATTATTGTACATTATTGTGAATTTATAAACATTGTACACTTAGCCTACAATAAATTTATAAAAATATCTTTTCTTCTTCAATAATAAATTAACCTAAGCTTACATCAAAATTAACTTTTCTCCTTATGAGAGGGGACCAAAAAAAACCCAGACTGATCTTTTGTAGGGCAGGCCCTTTGTAATACACTAACAATTTGTTTCTCTGGTTAAAACAGTCAACTAAAGCTTTTATATGGGAATTTTGAGAGGGTTGTGTCACAATTTGCAGAAAAAATCTCCTGAGTTGTGGCAAACAGGTGACTGGTTCTTCTACCAAGACAATGCACCTACCCACACCACGCTGAGTATTCAGCAGTTTTTGACCAAAAACGGAATGATCCCTGTGTCCCACCCTCCCTATTCACTGTATTTTGCCCTGAGTGACATTTTGTTTGTTTTTTTGCTTCCCTGGATGAAAAAAGTCCTCAAAGGGAACGATTTTGCCAGTGTGGAAGTGATGAAATGAAAAATGGTAGAAACACTAAAAGGCATCAACACCGATGATTCAGAAACTGTTTTGAGTAGTTGAAAATGTGTCTTGACAGGTGTATTGCATCAAATGAAGAGTACTTTGAAGGTGACTGAAGTTTCAACATGTAAGAATAAATATACATTTTTTAAAATAAATAAATTCAGGTTTCTTTCAGTCTCCCTCATATAAACTTTTTAGCATTGTAATCTTCTTGACTTTTTTGTAGTGACACTTAGCTTAAAACAAATGCATTGTATATCTGTAAAAAAAATATTTTCTTTCATTATGTCTTTATTCTGTATGCTTTTTTCATATTAACTTATATTTATTTTTTAGACTTTTTTGTTAAAAGCTAAAACACATTAGCCCAGGCCTCTACAGAGTCAAGATCATCAATATCATTGTTTTTCACCTACACAGCTTGTCCCACTGAAAGTCTTCAGGGACAATAATGTGCATGAAGTTATGATAGCAATGCTTTGTTTTGGAATTCCTCCTGGAGGACCTGAATGAATCTGTTTTACAGTTTCTTGTCTTTTGTGGGTTTTTTTGAGTTGGAGTCTCACTCTGTCTCCCAGACTGGAGTGCAGTGGCCGCTTCCGGCCACTGCAGCTTCTACCTGCTGGGCTCCGGCGATCCTTCCACTCAGCCTTCCAAGCAGCTGGAATTACAGGCACCCGCTACCACGCCCGGCCAATTTTTTGATTTATTGTAGAGGTGAGGTCTCGCCAAGTTGCCCAGACAGGTCTCGAACCCGCGGGCTCAGGCAATCCACTCACCTCAGCCTCCCAAAGTGCTGGGATTACAGGCTGAGCCACCGAGCCCGGCTTCTTTTTTCTTATAAGTAGAAATAGTATGCTCTAAGATAACAATTAAAAGTATAGTATGGCAAATATATAAAACAGTAACATAGTCATTTATTATCATTCTCATGTTTTTGGTACTGTATATAATTCTATGAGCTAGATTCTCACACAATTGACAGTGCTGTAGGTTATTTTCATAACAGCATTACCACAAACTCTTGAGCAATGCATTGCAACTTGATGGTTACAATGTCACTAAGTAAAGGAATTTTTTGGCCCCATTATAATCTTATAGGACCATCATTGTATATGTGGTCTATCATTGACCAAAATGTGGTGTGCAATACATGACTGTATAGTCTTTTAGAGAAATAATTTTGATTCTACAGAATTGACAAAATTCAGTTCAGTGCCATTAAATATGACCACCATTCAAGCCTAAAATTTAATTTCCTAAATAAATCAAAGATTTAAAACTTTGCGACAGGTATGTGTTAACTTGTGCTCTTTCAAAGCAACTAAGTATCCATCTATGATGCATGGTGTATATTTGCTAGTCTTGGTAAAGTAATCGCTTTTAAAAAAACTAAAACATTTGCTTACAGTTTAGCAGAATAACCAACAAATTGACCATTAATTCTGATAACTCGGTCCATAAAAATAATGGTAAGAAAAAAGAGATCAAAAAAGACAATCCTAAGTCAAAATAGCAATTGGGAAATTCTTATAATTCCACTGTTAGCTATTAAAATGCTTGTGACAAATATCTTTAAAAAGTGAAGCCTGTCTGACTTCCAGAATGCCAATGATTTTCTTTTATTCATGCCTTGTTGCATTAATAAAGGGAGATGAATTATGGAGAGGATAATAACTTTACACAGTACACTAGGATGCAGTATCACATAAGTCATTGGTGACTCTGTGGCACAGCTTAACTGATTTACACTATTTCAAAAAGCTTTATATTGTACCGGTATATCACCTGCATTTGATTAAAGATGCTGCTTGATCCCATCTCATGATGTGGCTCTTGAATATACAATTGCTTCATTGAGTAAATCAGATTTTACTTAATATCATTTTAACTTATAACACCAATCCAAGTAGGGTAATATACCCTAAGAGATAATCTACCTGAATGACATCAAAATAAATACCAATCTATTTTTCAAATGTCAAGACTCGGGGGGAAAAAAAAGGCTAAGTAGCAGATGAATGCAAATATGAATCTTTTCTTAGACTATTCTGCTCCTTCCCCTTTTCTTTTTTCTCCCTGCTTATCATCCTGACTCCTTCGCTCCTTCCTCTCATTCATTCCTCCTTCCTTTTTCGCCTCATCTCTTCTTCTTTTATCCACTCTCTATTCTTCATCTCTGGGTAGGAAGTTAAAAGAAGTGTCAATTATCTGCATTTTTTCCACAAGCTTTTCTGGTGCCTTATCTGCACCATAATGTCTTACAACCATTATTTTAAAATAAAATTATTGTCTAATCACCTATTTTCCTAAGGGAACAATAAAGACCAAAAGATGTCTATGTTTCAGTTCTTTGATATTTAGGAAATTGTTTTTCTCTGGTCTTAGAAATTTACTGCTAAATTAAATTCATTTAGGCAAATTAGAGATTTCCTCAGTTATTATAAAACAGGCTTCTATGATTTCTGACAAGAGTTAGTCTACATAAAATGTTCTGAAGATAACTTTATGTACAAGTATCCAAATGGAGAAAGTCTTTATCATATATGGTGATTTATTCATTCAACAAATATTGACTTAGATTCTAATTTGATTGCAAATTTCAACGAGACAATTAAAAATGCATCTTATTATTTTTTAAAGTAATTGCTTAGGCTAGAACTACTTGCGTTGCAAGTTTTAATGAGCGATCACACTCATTGAGATTTATTTTCAGTGTGGTTCAATGAATATCCGAAAAATCCTATATGGTGTTCTTTATTCTAATCACATGATATTCAGAAATGTCAGTTATCCTCAGATGACTATATTTAAAATAATTATATAACAGTAGCAAGTATTATTGTTGTTATATTAACAATATCTACCACAATGTTTGAATAGAAATTGTTTGCCAGGCATTACTTGAATCTTTATAATAAATCCAAGGTAGATATTATTTTGTGCATTTTCAAGTGAGAAATAGAAAATTATGAATATGAATTACTTGTCAAAGGAGATTTAGCAAGTAGCTCAGCAGGAATCTGAGTCTAGTACTACCTCTTCAAAAACTTTGTCTTTTATCATGTGAAACTTTCCCTTGGTTATTATAAAACAGCCTGCTATGATTTCTGACAAGAACTAGTCTACATTAAATGCATCTATTTCAGAAGATGACTTCATGTACAAGCATACAAATGGAAGTTTTTATTTTATTATATATGGAGATTTATTTGTTCAGCAAATACTGACTGAGATCCTAAGTTGTGCCAAAGGCAGTGAGAAAATACAAAGTGTGAGCTTTGGACCTAATATTTTAAAAATTAATTTGCAGTTGTTCCAGGTGGAAATGTGGTTAGCCTTGTGAACAATAGCATACATTTTGAAGAAACAACCAGTGCGGATAATGCAGAGCAGAATGAATGATGTGGGCACAGCAGTGGAGTACCAGTAGATGCTCGCCAGTTTAGAAGCAAGAAGGGGATCCCTGATTCCTGGCATTTACTGATTCCTATGGAGTAAATATTTTTAATATGGCTTATTGCTAGTCAGCAAGGTGACATCACTAACAAGGAGTTGGGAAGAGATTCAAATAATGTGCAAGCTAGCTCTAATCCACCACTGGATGGTAACTGATACTGATTTAACTCTAAACCCTTACATAGCCTTTACATTTCTCATTTCCATGATGGGATGTGAGAGAATAAAGGTCTTGCTATTTCCAAGATTATACTTTATGAATTGCAGTAGTGTTTAGATCATTTTATTAGCACTCAGAAACTAAATAAACTTGTTAATTTATAAAGAATCTGTTTAAGAAAAGCATCTATCATTCCAGTAGGAAAAATGTTGGCACTTTGTTTGTTGGCTGTCATTTTCAAGCCTTAGCTCTGGGCTCAGATTCTTTTTCTTTTTTACCTTTCTTTCTCTGTCATTTCTTTTCTTACCATGAAATATAGCTGGGTTTATGAGAGCAGAGAAGAAGGAAGGGTAGGTGAAGTGAAAATGTGAAGTAGTCATCAGTATAACTCATGCTATCACATATTAATTCCAGCAGAGTATGATTAATGTGGCTTAAATGAACTAGCTCCTCCCAGTTACAAATGCATTACAAGTAGAAGATGGAGAGTGATGATTGAGTTTAACCACATAACATATTAAACTGTGCAAAATTGTAGAAACAGCTCACAAATAAACTTTGAGGTGTAACTCCATTATAACACAATTTAAATTTTTACAAAATAGTAGTAGTCCTTGTGTTAGTTAACAGCAACAAATAAAAGGATAGGAAGGAGTCTTCCTTCCAAGCAGAATCCATACAGGATCCTCTAATTCCTTTATTATCAAGAAGACTCCTGGTCTAGCCTTCAACATTTCAGTTGAAACTACCTCCTAAATGATAGTCTAGATTCTTATTCTTTATATCTCCTTGGGGAGTCCAACTCTAACCCAATTAGATAAGAGCAGTCACTTCTCTGCTTTAACAGGACTCAAGTGATTGCAAAATAAAACATACATTAGTCACTTTAAAGGCTCTCAGGGGGCCCACAAATTTGTCTGCCTTCCATTTCTCCTTTGAAAGTTGGGCTGTGAAATTAAAAAAAAAAAAAAGTGAGTGTCTGGCATCAATTGGCTACTATCAGCTAGACCTCTTTATCTTTGACCTGCTCAGATGTTAATATTTCTTCAAGAAAAATTGTCAAGCCAGAAAATAACACTCAGAATCATGCCGTAGGAAAAGGGTACAGCAAGAGGAAATGATACAAAATGGCCGTGGTCGCACTCTGGCACACATTATAAACGTATTCAAACTTTCCTTTCATTTTCTATCATTTTGAAAAAATTGTATTTTTTTACTGTTACAGGATAGTAGCTTGTACTAGCACAATGGCATTGCCTGACTAAACTTATTCTCTTTTTCAAAGGAGGAAAAATAGGACTATGTGCTGGTTGAGAAGCACTAAGGCTCAATCTAAATTGTTTTACCCTTTTGAAGGTAGTTGTATGCTACTGTGGCTAAGGGTAATTACCCTCAAAACCAGCTTTTCTGTGTTGTTTTTGAGGGCCGCTCTATTTGGCACTTGTTGGACATTTATTCAACAAACTCAGAGCCTTATAATGAACTCTGACACACACACACACACACACACACACACACACACACCCCACATCTTGAAGGATGAGTGTGATTTCTGGATTATTGCTTATGACCTCTGTGATTTTGAACAAGTTATCCAAAACTTTACTGAGCCTCTGTTTTCTTGTGTGCAAAATGGGAAGAACTAATAAGATTTTTAGTAAATTCAATGAGATAATGAAATTGAAATGCTTAGCAAATTTGTTGGCATGATGTCAGTGCTTAACAAAGCCTGCTATTGCTAGTATTACCTGTTTAAAATCATGCCTATTATTTTGAGTATATTCAAAAAATGAAAAAAATGGAATGATTAGCCTTTATTTTCAATGGTGGTCACAAACACAAAGATTAACATGTACAAAATTTTCTTGTGGTCCATAGGGGAAAGTGACTGCTGTTTTGTAATTCATTTCCCAGGGAGTAATCAAAATTAAGTTCTTCACATAGGATTCAATAAATATATCTTGATAGAACTTATTTAAGTTAAAAGAATGCAGTAAAATTCACCTTGGAATTAATTATCAGAAGAATTCTTGCTTCATCAAGTTTTAGAAAGCTTGGTAGAATGAGTTAATTGGTATGGTAGAAAGATGAATTGAGAAATTCTGGGGCTAAGACTAATACTTCTCCTAGAATTTCTTATAAATGTGTCCAATTTTAATAGAATGTAGGTAATTGCATATAAATTTTAATTCTTTGTAATTAAATGATAAGAATTGGTTCCCTCAAAGCTATAAATTCATGCAAAAAAAATACAACTTTAATTCTGAAAGAATATCTTCTTTTGATGACTTCCAAATTTGAAATTATAGCACACTCAGAGATATTCATGCATAACTGCTGATGCAGTTGATGATTTATCTGGGATTGATGCCAATTAGTATCAAGAGACAATAAGATATTTCTAATAAAATATATCTTAACATTTTCTAAAACAGCTAATGTGCCCTGAATAACATTAATATCATATGCAAACAACAAACATAAGAATCAATACATCTAGTAGCTTTATAGATCTCTACAATTCATTTTGTTTAGGAATCATGCTTTTCTTGCAAATAAAGCTCATAACATCAAACTATCTAAATGACACTCCATAGTTCAGTGCTATCTCTTTTAAAAAAAAAAACCTTTATTATATTTTTAAATGTCACTTTCATCAAAGTTTAGGTTTAAAGCCAATCTCTTTTGATTGCCAATTCCTGTAATTTAGCATAACAAATTAGTCATAAATATCTGTGGCAAGAAATAAACGGTGCATCGTAAGAAGAAAATTTAACGTGACATTTTATCAGGGTTAGTTTTTCTCTATTACATAATTTCAAAACAACATAAAAAAGTGTCATGTACCCCAATACTTCTCTAATGATTGTGATTTTTTAAGATGTGGTTTTGCTATGTTGCATAGGCTGGTCTCAAACTTATGGTATCAAGCGATACTCCTGCCTCAGTCTCCCAAAGTGCTGAGATTATAGGCATGAGCCACTGTGCCTTGCCAGTAATTTATTTTAAATGCAGACTCTTATTTTAGTTGGCAGGATTGGGCGGGACAGCTGTACTTAGCAGCTCTCTGGACCACATCTCAAGTAGCAAGGCTCTAAAAGATTCCAGGACAAATGACTGTACGTTTAAAATGCTAAAATGTGATGTTCTGTAAATAAAAGTATAGAATTGGTTCTGAAGTACAAGAAAAAATTTCCTATAACATCAAAGTCAGAATTGAAATTTACAGTACTTGCCAACTTAATTTGCTTATTTAATCGTTCATTCACTCATTTATCAAAATATTACTGGCTATGTATTATGGGCCAGGATTCTTAACCTATTCTCATGATTGTTGTGTCACTTTAAGAAAATATAATGATGTCAAGAAGCCAAAAGTTCTTTTAAATGGCAGATTCAAAAGCTAAATTTTAGGTTAAGATTGAGACAGAAAAAAAAGCACAAGGTTAATTTTGAACCAAATTTTTATAAAATTTTATGTATTTATATGTCATTGCTTTAATATAATTGCCAGTTTCCTCCAAAACTATCTCTTCTCATCAACACACCAAATCACATCACATTTTGAATATTAAAAAATGATTTTTGCTTCATTGGATCTTATATTCTCTCCATCATCCTAAAAGAAATGCATCTCTCAGTTTAGTAGTTTGAACTCTAAATTAATGCTTTTCAGCCCCTGTGATAAATTACTTTCCATATATAATGTGTGTGTGTGTGTATGTGTGTGTGTGTGTGTGTGTGTGTGTGTATTCAATATACATATATAGGAAAAAAGTTACAGAAAGAAAAAGTAAGTTCATTATCTAGGCAAAGAATATCTTTTTGTTTTGAATTCTTTTGGTTGCAAACAATGAAAACTCACCTGAGTTTAGGTTAAGAAGAAAAATTTAGAATGAAATTTTAGCCCACATATATGTTATCTTAGAAAAAAAAAATCAGTGGTTTTATCAAATGTTCCTCTGTGTCTTCCTGAAAATTAATAGATGATTTTGACCTTGAGAGAGTAAATCATGACTGATCAATTGTTGATCAGTATAAAAGAGGTTTGCATATCCTTAGTCCTTAGTCCAACAAGTGCTGGTTATACTAATATATTATATGGAATAAAGTCAGAGAATGACAAATATTCTAAACAGATCTATTGTATCTCAGTTCAACTTAGTGTATAATTTTTTGTACTTTAATTTAGCTATTGAGAATCTATACAGTATTTAATAACATATTGTGTTTGAAAAATTCAAATTTACGAATCATATGTACAACATGCTCTAAGATTTTTAGTTTCTTATTGCAGTACCCGAGTCCCCCAAATCAGCTGCTTGACTTATATGAAGGTTTCACATGAAACATTTTTTATCATGGCAATTGATGGTAGAAATATCCAATATATTTTATGTGTTTACTACATGCTGCAGTCTGTGTGATTCACTTTATTTGCATTATCCTATTTTAATTCATCAAACCAAGAGAGTCTGTGAGGAAAAACAAAAGCAAAGAGATTTCAATCCAATGTTGATAAATTGCCTAATAGTAACCATGCAATTTTCACAATGCTCATATTTAGCATACTTGGACATGAACTTTTCAAATTTTTATATTCTACAAGTTCCTCAGTTATACCAACAAGTATTATATTGACCATGGCAGTCACATAATCTTAGGCATCCCCAATTCTTTTCATTACGCACCCCCTCCTGGAATACTAAGTTTATATACTTGAATTATTTTACTTATATATAATATATGATTGTGTGTGTGTGTGTGTGTGTGTGTGTGTGTGTGTGTGTGTGTGTGTGTGTTGAATTAGAATGCAGGGCTGGGAAAGATGAAAAAGGTTATATATACTCTCTTCTGATCAATTCATCCTTGAACTATTTTCTTAATGCTAGTAGAATTAAAAAATGACAGAAATGAAGAGAAATTATTGATTTAACAATCTTCCACTGTTGATACTTTGACCTGATCTCTATTATTAGATTTTTTTCTAATAGCTTTTCTTTAATCTTCATTTTCAGTATGGCAAATACACAAACACAAACAAATGTATTTCCTTTCAGTCCCTCAGTTGTTTTTGTCTGTTTGTTTTGTTTTGAGTTGGAGTCTCACTTGGTCACCCAGGCTAGGGTGCAGTGGCACGCTTATGACCACGGCCGCCTCAACCTGCTGGACACAGGTGATTCTTCCACCTCAGCCTTCCCAGTAGCAGGAACCACAGGTACGCGCCACCACACCCAACTAAGTTTTTGATTTATTGTAGAGATGAGGTATTGCCAAGTTGCCCAGGCTGGTTTTGAATCTGTGGGCTCAGGCAATCCTCTTACTTCGGCCTCCCAAAGTTCTGGGATTATAGGCATGAGCTACCTGCCCAGCAAGTTTTTAAATACTAGTACTGATCTTTAAGTAAGTATTAAATATGTAAATAAGTTTCAAAGTCAGAATACCCATAAGTGAATTTTCTTTTTTAAATTAAGACAAATTTATTTTATTAATTGACACAATGTAATTATACATATTTATGAGATACAATTTGATGTTTTGAAACGTATGTATGTTACATAATTATCAAATCATTATTTAGCACAACTATTACCTTACACATTTATCATATCTTTATGATGATGACATTCAAAAGTCTCTCTTGTAGCTATTTTGCAATATGCCATATCTTTCTGTTAACCATTGACACTCTACCATGCAATAGAAGTTGTTGCTCCTCTCTAATTGTAGTTGTTTACCCGTTGACCAATTTTCCCCCATCCTTCCTGCCTCTTCCTCTTTTTAACCTCTGGTAATTGCTGGTCTACTCTTTGCTTTTATAATATCAATTTTTTTGAAGATTCCACATTGAGTGAAATAATACTGTATTTATCCTTCTGTGTCTGGCTTATTTTACTTAACATTATGTCCTCCAGTTTCACACATGGCATTACAAATGACAGGATTTTATTCCGTTTTATGACCAAATAATATCCCCTTATGTAGACACACTACAGTTTTTAATCCATTCATCCATTTTTGGACACTTGAGTTGATTACATATCTTGGCTATTGTAAATAATACTGCAATAAACATGGAGTACAGATATTTCTTCAACATATTGACCTCTTTTCCTTTAGATATGTTCCCAGTAGTAATGGCTGGATCATAGGGGTACTTCTACTTTAAAATTTTTGAGAAAACTCCATACTGTTTTTCACAGTGATTGTACTAGTTCAGAACCCCACAAACAGTGTGTACATGTTCCTTTTTTTCCATATCCTTGTCAACACTTCTTTTCTCCTTTTGATTGTAGCCATTCTAACTGGAGTGAGGTGTATCTCATTGTGGTTTTAATTTGCATTCCCCTGGTTCTTAACAATGTTGAGCACTTTGGGAGTGTATGTGTATCTGTTAGTTATTTGAATGTCTTCTTTTGAGAAACGTCTATTAAGGTTTTTTGCACATTTTAAAAATTGTTTTTTTTTTGTTGTTTAAGTTAAATTCTCTGTATAGTCTTGATATTAACCCTTTGTCAGATGTAGAGTTTGCAAATATTGTAGGTTGTCATCATTCTGTTCGTTGATTTCTCTGCTGTGCAAAAAGTTTTTAGTTTGTTGTATTCCTAATTTTGTTTTGTTTTGTTGTCTATAAAGTCTTATTTTAAAAATCCTTGCCCAGTTAAACATCAAAAGGCATCTCCCCTATATTTTTCTAGTAGTTTCATCATTTCAGGTTTTATGTTTAAGTATTTAATCTATTTAGAGTTGATTTTTATATAAAGAGTACAAAATAAGCATACAAAAATCAGTAGCATTTCCAAAAACTAATAGTGAACTGTTCAAAAGAAAAGTCTTTTAAAATTTCATTTGTAATGTCTACAGAAAAAAAAAAAATACCTAGGAACAAACTTAACCAAGGCAATGAAAGATCATTACACTGCAAACTACAAAACGTTGAAGTAGTCACAATTAAATGGAGAGATATCCCATGTTTATGGGTTGGAAGAATTAATAGTGTTAAAATGGCAATATTACCCAAGTAATCTAAAATGTAATGCAATCTCTATCAAAATATCAATGACATTCTTCACAAAAATAGCACAAGCGATGCTAAAATGTATATGGGACCATGAAGGACCCTGAATAGACAAAGGAATCCCAAACAAAAAGAATAAAACTGGAGACATCACACTACTTGACTTCAAACTATATTACAATGGTAAGCAAAACAGCATATTAAAAACAAACACACAGACCAATGGACTGGAATAGAGAGCTCAGAAATAAATTCACGCACCCACAGCCTACTGATTTTCGAAGATGTCAATAGCAGATATTGAGGGAAATCCATTCTCTTCAGTAAATTGTTCTGGGAATACTTGACATCCACAAGTACATTTTCACTTAACAATATATTATCTTTATGATCTTAGGCAAGTTATTTAAGACCTTAAGCTCTAGTTTTCTGAAAATCATACTTCCCCATAATATTGAAATAATTATTTGAGACAATATATAATGGGCTTAATATTTATGTGGTGTGTTTAATATTTTTGAATATACTGTGTACTCATTACTAAAATATTCTTCTTAAATCAGAAAACACAATTTTTTCAAGGTTCAAAAATTTTTTTTTTCCCTAGAAAAAGAGATATCCTCTAATGAACATCCCTTATTAGGATTGTTATTTTGGGCTACTAAGGATTCTAATAATGGTAGATCTCAAATCCAGTTTCCTTAGATTGACATAATAAACACTTGTTTAAAACTAATTGCATAAGAGGCCATATATCAAAGGTTCTCAGCCAAGGGCAATTATATCCCCAGTCCCTGGAGACATTTGCCAATCTTGGGATACATTTTAGGGTTTTGCAACTTGAGGGAAAGGGAGTACTACAAGCTTCTAAGTTTTAGAGGTCAGAATGCTGCAAGATTCTTAAAATGCACATTTGACTTCCCATAACAAATAATTAACCTATCCAAAATGTCAATGATGCAGGTTGCGTGAAACTCAACATTATACTAATCATGGGGGCTGAAAGACTTTCCATATTGTTTCTGCTGTCAAGGAGCCTATAATTTATTAAGAAAAGAAACATGCATACCTGACAGTTAGAAACTACAAGACGTTAAATGGTAATAACAGATAGCATTTTTATAGGCTATGTATCAGGCAATGTACTGAGTGCCTTCTGTATTATTTCATTTAATCCGCAGGACAGAGTACTTTTATAATCCATATTTTATTGATAAAGAAGAAACTTTGGCAATGTTACAGAATTTCCTCACGTTAGGCGGCTGATGAGTTTTGGAATTGAAATTTAAACACGAATTTATCTGATTTAAGAGTCAAAGTATAAAACTCTTAAGATATAAATAGTCGCATGTAATCTATGTTCTAGGTGACTTGCCGAACTTAAGTTTTAACAGAAATCTGTTGTTTTAAATGTGTAACAATATCAAATAAAGAAAAAGACAGAAACCCATAAATATAGAGTGCTGATTTTCATTATTTGTGGATTCCTTATTTGCAGTACTTTTATAGTCATCTGTGGACACGGGCAAAGAAACAAAAAAATTGAACCACCCAGTGCAAAAGTTCTTAGCTGAGTTCAAACAAGAGGATGGTCTGCTTCTTGTTTCAGCTTTCATACTACAACAAATGACTTTTGTTTATTAATTTGTATTTATAGTTGACACAAATATTTATGGGATACAGTATGAGGTACCAATACAGGCATACATTGTATAATAATTTATCAGGACAATTTTCATTTCCATTATTTTAAATATTTCTCATTTTTTGTGGTAATAACATTCAAAATCTTTTCTTCTAACTATATTGAAATACATAGTACATTATTATTTATTATAGCCACCCTACTATTTCAGAACTCATTCTTCTTGTCTCACTGTACCTTTGTGCTCATTGGCCAGCCTCTCCCAGTTTTTCCCCATCCCTAACATTCTCTAGCCTCTGGTAAGCACTATTCTAGTCTCCACTTCTATGAAATCAACTTTTTTAAAAATTTCACATATGAATGAGATCATGCAGTATTTATCTTTCTATACCTGCCTTATTTAACCTAACACAGTGTCTTTCAGTTTCATCTATGTTGCAGGAAATGATAAAATTTCATTCACTTTTATGACTGAATAGTATTTTATTACATATATATATCACATTTTTAAATCTTTCATCTGTAGATGGGCATTTAAGCTGATTCCATATCTGGGCTATTGTGAACGGTGCTGTAAGAAACATGGGAATGAAATTATCTCTTCAGTATACTGATTTCATTTTATTTGGATATATACTCAGCAATGAAATTGCTGGATCATGGAAGTTCTATTTTTAATTTTTTGAGGAACTCTCCATACTGTTTTCCATAGCAGAAGCATTAATTTGCATTCCTACCAACAGTGCATAAGGGTTTCTCTTTCTCCACATTCTCACAAGCATTTGTTATTTTTTGTCTTTTAGATAAAAGCCGTTCTAACTAAAGATGATGCCCCACCGTGGTTTTGATTTGCATTTCCCTGATGATTAATAATGTTAAGGATTTTTCAAGTATCTATTGATTATTTGCATGCTTTTGTATGTCTTCCTTGAGACATACATTTAGGTCTTTTGTATAATTTTTAATTGGATTATTTGTGAGCTGTTGTTTGTTTTGGGGTGTTTGAGTTCTTAATATATTCTGGATATTAACTCCTTGTCATTTGTAGAATGTGCAAATACTTTCTCTCATTTTGTAAATTGTCTCTTCACTGTATCAATTGCTTTCTTTGCGGTGCAGAAGCTTTTTAGTTTTGTATAATCCCACTTGTCTACTTTTCCTTTAGTTGCTTGTGCTTTTGAGGTCTTATTAAAAATATCTTTACCCAATCCAATCTTGTGAAGTGTTTCCCTTATGTTTTTTTATAGTAGTTTTATGGTTTTGTGTCTTACATTTGTCTTTAATCAATTTAGAGTTGATTTTTTTTAATATGGTGAGCAATAGATGTCTGCTTTCATTTTTCTGTATTTGGATATCCAGTTTTTGCAGCACCATTTCTTAAAGAAACTGTACTTTTTCCAATGTATGTTCTTGGCATATTTGTTGAAAACCAGTTGGGCGTAAATGCATAGGTTTATTTTGAGGTTCTCATTCTGGTCCATTAGCCTGTGTCTATTTTTATGCCAGTACTATGCTGTTTTGGTTATTATAACTGTAGTATACTTTAAAACATTGTAGTATGATGTCTTCGATTTCATTCTTTTGACTCAAAATTGCTGTGATTATCTGGGAGGAGTTTTGCATTTCCATGTGGATTTTAAGATTGTTTGCATTATTTCTCTGAAGAATGTTATTGGAATTTTGATAAAGATTTCACTGAATCTGTAAGTCACTTTGGATAATATGGCCATTTTAACAATATTCTTCAATTCATGAATATGGGATATCTTCTTACTGATTTGTTTCCTCTTCAAGTTCTTTCACCAAGGTGTTATAGTTTTCAGTGTAGAGAACGCTTACCCTCTTGGTTAATTTTATTACTAAGTACTATATTTTTATTTTGTAGTTATTGTAATGGAATTGCTTTCTTGATTTTTTTTTTCAGAAAGTTCACTGTGGGTGTACATCAATGCTAATAATTTTTCTGTGTTAATTTTGCATCCTGCAACTTTACTAAATTCATTAGTTCTAAAATTATTTTGGTGGAGTCTAATTTTCTCTATATATAAAATCACGTCATCTGCAAACAGGGAAAATTTGACTTCTAATTTGGATGTTCTTTATTTCTTTCTCTTCACCAATTGCTCTGGGTAGAATTTCCAGTACCATGTTGAATAAAAGGAATGAAAGTGAACATCCTTGATTGTTCCAGATTATAGAGGAAAAGCTTTCAGCATTTTTTGCTTGAATATGATGGTAACTATGGGTTTATCATATAAAGCATTTATTGTGTAGAGGCATGTTCTTTCTAAACATCATTTATTGAGAGTATTTTTTTATTAGATGTTGAATCTTATCAAATGGTTTTTAGCAGCTATTAAAATTATTATTTTTTGTTGTTGCTCTTGGTTCTGTTAATGTGATGTATCATGTTTATTGATTTGCATATGTTAAACCATCCTTGCATCAGTGGACAAATACCACTTGACTATGGGGAATGATTTTTTAAATGTGTTATTGAATTTGGTTTCCTAGTATTTTGTTGACAGTTTTGCACCTATGGTTCTCAGTGACACTCCTCATAGTTTTGTTGCTGTGGCTTTGTCTTTGTCTGCTTTTGGTATCAGGAAAATGCTGTCCTTATATAATCAGTTTTTTTTTTTTTTTTGAGTTGGAGTCTCACTCTGTCGCCCAGACTGGAGTGCAGTGGCCGCTCCCGGCCACCGCAGCCTCGACCTGCTGGGCTCCGGCAATCCTTCCGCCTCAGCCTTACAAGTAGCTGGAACTACAGGCGCGCACTACCACGCCCGGCTGATTTTTTGATTTATTGTAGAGATAAGGTCTCGCCAAGTGGCCCAGGCGGGTCTCGAACCCGCGGACTCAGGCAATCCACTCACCTCAGCCTCCCAAGGCGCGGGATTACAGGCTGAGCCACCGAGCCCGGCTTATAATAAGTTTTTAAGTATCCCCTCCTCTTCAGTTTTCTTGAAAATAATAGAGTAGAATTGTTATTAGCTCTCTTCTTTAAATGTTGGTCAAAATCATCTGTGGAGCCTCCGAGTCTGGGCTTTTCTTTCATGTTATTACTGCTTTGATCTTGTTACTTATTATTGGTCTGTTCAGAGTTCTTATTTCTTCATAATTCAATCCTGGTAAGTTGTATGTTTCCAGGAATTTATGTGTTTCTTCTAGGTTTTCCCATTTGTTGGCATATATTTGTTCATAATATTCTCTTATAAGCCTTTGTATTTCTGTGGTATTAGTTGTTACATCTCCTTTCTCAACTCTGATTATATTTATTTGAGTTTTTCTTTGTTCTTAGGTTAAAGGTTTGTTGATTTTGTATATCTTTTCAAAAAAACACCTATTCATTCATTGCTCTTTTTAATATTTTTAGTTTATATTTTGTTTATTTCTGTGCTCATCTTTATTACTTTTTTCTTTCTACTTACTTTGAGTTTAGGTTGTTATTGTTTTTCTGTTTCCTTGAGGTATAACATTGTTTATTTGAGATTTTCCTACTTTTTTGATATAGATGTTCTTGCTATAAACTTCTTTCTCAGAACTACTTTTGCTGTATATCCACAGGTTTGGTCATGTGCTTCTGTCATTATTTATCTCTATAATATTTCTTCTAATTTCCTTTTTAATTTTTTCATTGACCTATTGTTTACTCATAAGCAGATTGTTCTATTTTCATGTATTTGTACAGTTGCCAAAGTTTCACCCCTTGTTGAATTCTAGTTTATTCCATCGTGGTCAAAAGTAATACTTGGTATATATTCTACTTTTTAAAAAAAATTGTTAAGACTTGTTTTGTGGCTTAACATATAGTCTATCCTGAAATAGTTTGAATATGACTGGTATTAGTTCTTTAAATTTTTTGTAGAAATCAGCAGGGAAAACTCCTGAAGAATCTTTCATGTGCTATTCTGCAGCTTTTGGATGGAATGTTCAGTAACTGTCTGTCTGCTCTAGTTTTAGAATAAAGTTTAACTTCAATGTTTATTTGCTCATTTTTTATATGGATGATCTGTCCAATGCTGTAAGTGGGATATTGACGTCTACTGTTATTTTATTGCCATCAATCTCTCCCTTTGCATTTGTTTATATTTGTTTTATAATATGTTTTCCAGTGTAGGGTGCATATGTATGTACAATTATTCTTCTCTTGCTGTATTGACCTCTTTATTGTTATATAATATCCTTCTTGGTCTAGATTTTTCATTTTTGTACTTAATATCTATTTTGTTTAAGTATAGCTATTTTTGTTCATTTTTGTTTTCCATTTGCATGGAACATCTTTTTTACATCCCTTTACTTACAGTCTATACTTGTCTTTATAAGTGAAGTGTTTATTTTAGGTAGCATATAGCTTGAGTCTTCTTTTTTATGTAATCAGACACTTCATATCTTTCCATTGGAGAATGTGTTAATTTACATTCAAGGTTATTATTGATAAATAAAAGGTACTACTGTCATTAGGTTACATGTTTTCTGGTTGTTTTGTTACTTCTATTTTCCTTTCTTCTTTGGGATTACGTGTTTTTCTGTGAAAGTATATTTCTATTTCTTGCTTTTAATTTTTAGGGTGTTTTTCATAGTTTTTGCATTGCAGTTGCATGATGCTTGCAAAAAATATCTTATAGCTATAAAGAGGTTATTTTTAAATGATTACAATTTGACTATCATCGCAAAGAAATGACAGAAAATAATTTTTTTTTAAATTGCATTTTGACTATATCCACCACTTTCAGTGTCTCAATTCATATCTTTAAAAATTGACTATCTCTTTAAAAATTGGTGTAGTTATTATTTTTAGTAGTTTTGTCTTTTAGTCTTCAGACTAAAGATATGAGTGCAAGTGATTTATACACTACATTAACAATATTAGATCATTCTAAATTTGTCTGTATACTTATTTTATTAGTGAGTTTTATTTCTTAAATTTTTTTGTCGAATGTTGGCATTCTTTTCTTTCAGACTGAAGAACTGGTTTTAGCATTTTTTGTCATACTGATCTTTTGGTGATGAATTATCTCAACTTTTTGGGGAGGATGGGGGGTTCTGGGGAAGTCTTTATCTCTCCATCATGTTTGAAAGATAGCTTTCCTGGTTACAGTATTCTCAGTTGGCTTTTTCCCCTTCATTGTTTTGAATATGTCATGCCATTTCCCACTGGCTTGTAAGGTTTCTGCTGAGAAGTCTGCCACCAGATATATTGGAGTGCCTTTATATGCTGTTTTCTTCTTCTCTCTTGCTGCTTTTAGAATTTTCTTTTTGTCCTTGACCTATAAGAATTTGTTTATTACATGTGTTTTGGTAGTCTAATCTAGGGCGAATCTCCTAGATAGCATTGACCTTTCTGTACCTAGATATTTATATTTTTCTCTACGTTTGGAACTTTTTCTGTTATTATTTTTTGGATGGCTTTTTATCATTTTTTTCTTTCTCAACTCCTTCTTGAAGGCATATGACTCTTAAATTTATTCTCTTGATGCTTTCCCATAGATCTTGAGAGCATTCCTTTTTATTATTTTTTTCTTTCTCTGACTATATTTTCGGATAGCCCATCATCAAACTCACTTATTCTTCTGTCTGATCAATTCTGCTGTTGAAGCTATCTAATACATTTTTCATTATGTTTATTGTATTTTTCAGCTCCAGGATTTCTGTTTGATTTTTTATTATTATTTTAATCTCTTTGTTAAGTTTATCTTATACATTTTTGAATTACTTCTTTGTGCTTCCTTGAAATTTGTTGAGCTTCTTCAAAACAGTTATTTTGAATTCCCTGTCTAAGATGTCACACATCTCTATCTCTCCAGGGTCAGTCATTGATGTCTTATTTAATCAGTTTGGTGAAATGATATTTCCCTGAATATTCTTAACATATGTGAACAAATATTGATGCCTGGGTACTGTATAATTAGGTATTTATTTGATTCTTCACTGGGACTTGTTTGTATATATCTTTCAGAGGGTCGTCCATAACTTGAATATTGATCTATTGAGTTCCATATACTTGAGGTTACTGCAGCAGTTTCAGCACTAAAAGATGCCCTAAGCCCACATTTTCTCCAATTTTCCTAAAGAATTCAAGGTCCCTAACCCTGATGAACTTGGGGAAGATTTAGGATAGCTTGGGTTTTCAGGCAAAGTTGCTTCTCAGTTCCATCTCTCTCCTACAAAAGGGATTCATTCCATGCTGCACTGCCTGGAGTTGGGGACAAAGTGACATGGGCACCCCTGCCTACTGCAGCTGGCACCATGCTGACTCACACCTGACCCTGAACACCAGACCAGTACAGTACCACAGTACCAATTCTTATCCAGGGATGACAGCTGCTACTGCCTGCCACTGATATTTATTCATAGCCCACGGCCACTTTAATCAGCTGGTGTTAAAGCCAGCTGGGATTTGATTTTGGCTTCCAGGGCAGTGGATTTACTTCTGGATCAGGGTGAGTCTAGAAACTCTATCTGGGAGCAAAGACTTGAAATCAGGGGCTACGGGCTTCTGCAAAGTGCTGTGTTTTACCGTGGCAGGGCTGGTACTGAGTTCCAAGGCTAAGTCCCCATGCACTTCCTTGCCTTTCCCTCAAGCAAAATGAGTCTTTATTCATGCTGCACTGCATGGAGTTGGGGGAAGGAGGAGCTGATGTGGAAACTCCCATGGCTGCCACAACTGATGTTCTGCTGGGTCACACCTGAAGCCCAAGGGCTCCCAGACCAGGGCAGTACCAAATCTCACCTGAAGGCTGCAGTTGTTAAGGCCTGCCTGCTGAAATACAGTCAGAACCTAAGGCTACTTTAGTTAGCCAGCAGTTAAGTGAGTGGGGCTTGAGTTTGTTCCTTAAGAATGACAAATTTCCTTCTGGCTTGAGGTGGGTCTAAGAGCTCCATTCTTGTGTACCAGCCTTGAACCTGGGGCCATGGGTTTCTGCCTGGTGCTGTGTTTTACTGTGGTGGGTCAGAACTGAGTTCCAAAGCAAAGTACTATGCATACTTTTTACTTTCTCTCCCAGATGGGCAGATTCTGAGGTTGTACTGTTTAGAGTTGGGGGAGAGTGATGTAAGCAATGAGAGACTGTTCTTCATAAACTTTTCAATGAATCTTGTTATTATGTTAAAACCAGTTTCTATGATCGCTTATCTGGTCTCTTTAACTCCTGTGAAGGCTTTTTGTTTTGTTTTTGGTGTGTGTGTGTGTGTGTGTGTGTGTGTGGTGTTAGTTATTAAATTTGGTGTTTCTGCAGTGGGACAATTACTGGAGTGTCCTATTTGCTCCTTCTCCTCCCCAAATATCCTGTTTGTTTTATATTTAGTGTCATGTTTTCACATTTGTGTCATTTTTGTTAGTGATTTCATTGTTTAAAATGGCCTCCAAGCATAGTGCTGAAGTGCTGTCTAGTGTTTCTATGTGCAAGAAGGATGAAATTTGCCTAGGATAAAATATGTGTGTTAGATAAGATTTGTTCAGGCATGAGTGCTATTGATTGTGAGTTCAATGTTAATGAATTAACACTATATATTAAATAGTCTTTAAACAGAAACACAGATTTTTTAAAAAAATTGTTAATCGTTTAGTGAGAATATTTTCACTAGAGATGCCAAGGAGCCTAACTCCATATTTATTTTAAAACCAATAGTTCAATATTCTCTAATCAGTGTTTGTGTGATTGCGTCCAACATAACTAACTACCGTGAATAATGAGAATCAACTATAGCTGCATCCAGAAACGAGATAAAATTCCCTACAGATTCAAATCTGAATAAAGACAGAGGTAACAGGTTTAAAGTTCCTAATTTATAGGGCCTGAGATCCTAATGCTGGTGTTCATGGTGAGTGAAGCTATTCAAACCTAACCCATATTAGGCAGTCAGGCTAGACTCAGTGGTTCAGATGAAGGAGAAACGAAATTGTGAGATGAGAGCTGAGCAATGTTCAGAATATAGAGAGTCATTGCTCTTCAGATTAAGAGTGTTCCTACCATGGAACAGAATAAATAGGGAGAGATTCAAGCCTAGCTACATGACCATGAAATTGCAGACATCAAGAATAATGACATCTTAAAAGTTACCAGAGAAGAAGATAAATTACCTCCAAAAAATAGCAAAAAGACTGAAAGGAAACTTCTTACTGCTAACAGTAGTAGTTAGAACACAGAAGAATAATTCCTTTCAAAGTGCTGAAGTAAAATATCTGACAACCTAAAATTGTATTTCCAAATAATTAACTTTTCAAAAGAGAAGGCAAAAGTGAAATTTTCAGAAATATGAAAAGTAGGAGGTGTAGTAAACCAGTAATCCATACTACAAACTATTACAGGATGTACTTCTGTAATACGATAATTGAATCCACAGGGAAGACATAAGCTACAAGAAGTAATTTTGAGCTCATAAAGTGATGAAATAGCTTTAAAAATTTCTGTAAATTAAAAAAATGTTTTATACATTTTCCAAAATTTTATACACATTCCTAAATGCATTCATGATTTAGCACAAATACAATCATACAAATACTTTCGCTTTTTTTTCCTTGGTTATCTCTTTTTTCCCGATTTCTTGACCCCTCTCCCACCTAGGTAATGTAACCTACCTTAAGAATTTGAAATATACGTTTTCATGTTCATGTTCATATATTACTGTAATATAGATCATGCCTATATTATTGTAATAGTTATTCACACATGTATAACAAAAGGGGTAAGTTTGGCTGTTTTGCAAAAAATGGGATAATATTATATACAGTCACCTGCGTGTTATTTTCTCATTCTCCCATATTTTATGAAAATTATCAATGTGAGCATTTTTTAACCTAGCAATATTGAAACTTTAAGCTGGATGATCATTTACTGAGGAATGGAGGCCAAGGGTTATCCTGCACACTTTGGATGTTTTATATCACTTCTAATTTCTAAACAGATGCCAGAACAGGTCCATAAGTCAAAATACCTCCAGAAATTGTCAAATGTCCCCTGGGCTATTCACACAGGTTGAAAAATCATGACTCTAAGTCAACTAACTAGCAGCATGTATTCGATGGTGGGAATGTTTGGATGCATTTAGGTAGCCTCCAACACACATACACCCATGTTGTTCCAGTTTTGTTCCACGTTGTTTTGTTTTTGCACTATAAAAAAATAGCTAAAAACACTTAGACCCAGCTCTTTTTGCACAAAAGTACATTCTTAGAAGTTGACTCACTGTGTCAAAGACATCTGTGTTTTTTTTTCAATACATGTTGCCAGACTGCTTTGTAATAAAGGGCAAAACATTATGTATTTTTTCAGTAATAGCATTTATTCAGCTGTAAGAAACAAAAAGAATGTAAAATTTGACATTATGCTTGGAAATGAGATAAAATTAAAATTATGGGTAATAATAAAAATTTAAAAGGACACAATATGCAATGTAAAGCCCTGAGAAGAAAATTGATTCCCAGGAGGACAAAAATGCATTTTTTATTTTTATACAAAAGCACAGGTATACATATGGAAAATAAACAAATAAACATATATCTGGAGTAGTGAAATGTCATGGGAGTGATTAAGAAAAAAATATCTTCAAAGGCTCTTTGGGTTGGAGATGAGACAATAAAATATATTTTGGAAACACTGGTTTAAAACATGCTAAACAAGAAGAAAAAAGGTAACTTCTTTGGTATTTTCAATGAATTCTTCTTGATCTTTGTGTCTTTCATTCCTATCACTCATTAATTTCATAATTGTTTTATATTTTTCTTCTTTTTGATGGTTTGTAAACAATAGTTTCATTTGTTTGGTAATCCTTAAATATATAACATATGTGATTAATTATAAATTCCTCTAATAATATACTATTAAAGTTATTCAGCATTTTGGTACCCATACCATAAGAGATAAGATAGATAAATGGGACCTCACCTAACTGACAAGCTTCTGCAAAGCCAAAGAAATGATCAAGAGAATGGGGAGACAGCCCACAGATTGGGAAAAAATATTTGCCAACTGTATATCTGACAGAGGTCTAATATCTATGATCTACAAGGAACTCAAATGTGACAAAAAGATAAAAACAAACAGCCACCATTACAAAGTGGGCAAAAGATATGAATAGACACTTCTCAAAAGAAGACATATGAGCAGCCAACAGATACATGGAAAAAAAAAATGCTCAGCCTCACTAATCATCAAAGAAATGCAAATTAAAATCATACCGAGATACCACCTAACTCCAGTCGGGATGGCCATCATCAATAACTCAAAAAACAACAGATGCTGAAAAGGATACAGGGAAAAGGAAACACTTCTACACTGTTGGTGGGAGTGTAAACTAGTACAACCTTTGTGAAAAACAGTGTGGCGATTCCTAAAAGATCTACAAATCAACCTTCCATATGACCCCGCAATCCCTACTGGGAATATACCCGGAGGAACTCAAATCACTCTTTGAAAAAGATGCCTGCACGTGCATGTTTATTGCAGCATTATCCACAAAGCAAAAACATGGAACCAACCGTGCTGTACACTGACAAAGGACTGGATTAAAAAATGTTGTACATACACATAATGGACTATTACACAGCTATAAAGGACAAAATTATGAACTTTGCAGCAACTTGGATGGACTTAGAGTCTATAATACTGAGTGAGCTATCACAGAAACAAAGAACTGAGTACCACATGTTCTCATTCATAAGTGGATCTTGAACAATTATCATAATACTATAAGAAAGGGATTGACAGTAGTGAGCTGCTGGAGGGGGTACACCTCATCAACAAGAGTGACTGCATAATGAACATTTGTATACCTAACCCTGAATTGTACCCCACATCTTTAAAATAAAATTTTTTAAAAAGTTATTCAACATTTTCATCTTTCTCCTAAATATGACAAGAGTTTAGCATATTTTAAATGTTTCCAAAACACCCAGAGGAACTCAAATCATTCTACAAGTTACCTGTACACACATGTTTACTTGCAACAATATTCACAATAGCAAAAACATGGAACCAATCGTGCTGCCCCTCAAAAGTGGACTGAATTTTAAAAATGTGATACATATACACAATGGAGTATTATACTGCCATAAAGAACAAAATCATGAACTTCACAGCAGCTTGGATGGATTTAGAGTCTATCATACAGTATCATAGAAACAAAGAACTGAGTACCACATGTTCTCACTCATAAGTGGATTCTGAGCATTTATCATAATACTACAAGAAAGGGATTGGCAGTAACGAGACACTGCTGGGGGCAAGGGGAAACATAACATTAATAAGAGTACCTGATCCCAAACCAGGCAAAATGAGGAACAATGGAAGACCCAGACTTCACCTGTACTTAATCCTGAGTTGTACCCCACATCTTTAAAAGTAAAAAAAAAAAAAAAGATTATAAAAAAATAGAGTTCAAATTTATATGTATTCGTATGTAAAGTCATTTGGAATCACACATTAAAGGTCATGTTATCTCTTCTGATGAAAATTTAAAACCGAGCTAAAGGGTTAGAAATAAAAGGATAGAAAAATATACTATACAAATATCAACCAATAAAGTTTGTGTAGCAATAGTTACATTAAACTGAAAAAAATTAAAGCAGAAGAAGACATTATATAATAATAAAGGGAAACTCCACCAAGTGTGTAACAATCATACATTATTATGAGCTTAACAACATGATAAAATTTTATAAAGCAAAACTGACAATTTAAGAGAGATATTGATGAGTCCAAAATCAGTAGGAAATTCTTACACATCTCTATTAAAAACTAATAGATAAAGTAAATTGAAAATGAATAAGTGTCCAACAGCATCCCTGGAGAGAAAATGGCAAAGAAAATTTATTTACTGAGTTATGCTATGACTTTTTTCTTCAATAATTTTTAACTATTAATATAGAAAAATGTGATAAATAAATTCTACAGATCAAAGGATACTCAGACATCACTTACCACCGGTTCCTATTCAACCACACTTAAAAATAGATCTTATGCTTATTTGCATAACAGCAATTCAAGTCCATTGCTTTCCAAAGAAAAATACAGAAAACATCTGTGAAAAATTTTAGCTATTTTTATGCATTTTGTTTTCTACCAAAGGGTCCAAATTGACCATACCCTTGTCTTCCAAAGCCTTTCTACAAGTTATCACACTGGCAGAAACATCTTTCTAGAAAGCTCAATTTACTGTCTTTACTTTCATATGGCACATAGATTTCTTAAGCCATTATATCATATATTGCAAAATTTTATAATAATAGAACACTTCTCTAAGACAGTTGAACATTTATTATTTTTCACATGAACTCAATAATGTAATCATATGCAATATATGACTTTTATATCCATAAGTAGATAGAACCATTGGATTACTAGTTTGTTGATTTGTAACTAATACTTGAATCTAAGTCTTTAGTCTAAATTTGTAGAATTAACAGTGTCAGGAACAGATATTTTAAAGTCCGCCATAGATATCCAACATCAAAGCTAATAATATCTAGAACTAAATTAAAGAAAGTAAAAACAAATTGTGTGGGGTTTTGTTTTTTGTTTTTTGAGTTGGAATCTCACTCAGTGGACCAGGCTGGAGAGCAGTGATACGCTCTCGGACACTCGAGCGTCAACCAGTTGGGCTCCAAAAATCCTTCTGCCTCAGTCTTCCAAGTAGCCGGAACTACAGGTGCACGCCACCGCGTCCAGCTAATTTCTGATTTATTGTAGAGACGTGGTCTCGCCAAGTTGTCCAGGTTGGTCTGGATCCCATGGGCTCAGACAATCCATTTGCCTCGGCCTCCCAAAGTGTGGGATTACAAGCTGAGTCACTGAGCCCGGCCCAAATTGCATTTTTTAATTTCATTGTGACTTACATGTAGGTAATCCATATAATTTATCACCTGAATTACCATATATCTTCACTATTACAAGAAAATGTTACACAAATTAAAAGTTTTTTACACATAGGGTAGAAGTGTAGTTTAATCCATGAAAACAACAACAAAACACAAATTTGATTTATAAATTTAAAAGGTAAATTTTGGTATTTTTAAAGTATTATTTAAGTCCTATGATAAATGAACATTGACTAGGAATATTTCAATAAAATTATTGGTTTGGTGTACACAGGCTTTCAGTATGGAATCAATTTTGAAATTGGGCTTTAAGTCAACATAGAAGATGTTTTTAGAAGCAATTGTTTATAAGAAAAATATAGCATGACCCCAAAGTAATGGGATGAAGATACAAATCTCAAAAAGTCTATTTGGAAGCTATGCTGTATAAATAATAAACAATAAAAAATACATTTTAGATAATTTCATTTATGTCTTTTTTGCAGGCATCTTAATGTCCTTACCCTTCACATATATTTTAATTAATGCATTAAATCACTTATTCATTCAACATATACGTAATCAGTATGTTCTATGCCAAGATTGTAGACAAAATATACAGGACAAGCAGAGAACAAGACATAGTCCTGACTCCATACATCTCAGGATCTAGAAGGAAGAAAGTCAAGCAAGGGAGCAACTTCAAGTTGGCCTCTGATGTTCTCTACAAGGAGAAAGCAAAAAGGAGAACAAAACAGCATGGGAAGACAGAAGAGTGTCAACAAACATTGGTTTCGGAAATGCATCCTGGAAAGATACCCTCAAAGCTGAAACCTGAAGGCAAAGGAGAGAGAAACAGAAAGGAAAGAATTGAGGGAGGGAGGAAAGGAAGAACATTCTGATTTTTGCAGGTGTAATGAGGCTGGAGATGAAATGCACCTGGCAAGCAAAACGGCTTCTGCATCATATCCCAATTTGTGTTGTAGCAGTGATGTCCTGCTCGGAGTCCCACCCAAGTTAACCTAGAATGGTAACCTGGGGTATTTTACCATCTGTGTGAAATAAGAGATTCCATAGGAGAGCAAAATATACAGTCTTGAGATTTTCCAAAGGAGGCCATTTAGAATTAGGTTTGTAATTCACAGAATTACATATTCTTCCACACAAGTAACAAGAGAGAAATGTCAGTGTTAGTCTTTTTCCAGAGTTGTCTTATATTTGCATTGATTTTCCAAGGAAAGCAACAACAATAATCCCCCTCCCACATCCCTTGAAAAAAACTCCACAAATTTTATTTTTAGCTGAGATTTCCTAGAGTGAAGACTAACTTCTAAATTTGACAGATTCCAATTTACCTATATCTCTTCATGGAGAGAATAGAGACAGTTTCTCTGGGTGTGAGACTTCTGCAGTTGCAACAGCCCCTATGCTCAGAAGTATCTCACATTTGCTTTACTCTACTATCACTACCATGAAATTCTTAGTAATTTTTGAACAAAGGACACTGGATATTATTTTACAGTGGGCACTACAACTTATGTCATCAGTCATGGGAGAGAGAAGGGGGACAGAATTAAAAAGATGATAAATCTAGATCTTATTGAGGACATACAAGGCTAGAGGAAGAAAGATGTGGACTAGAGTTTTTGTCTGTTTTTCACTTAATCTCTTGACTATTTTTGCTGCATCTGTGTGCTCCCCAGACATTTTTACTTAATATCAACTCATTTTTTTCAGTTCACTTAAATACTTTTAAGATAAAAGACTAGGCTTTTATCTTAAAAAATATTTGTGAAATCATGAGTTTCATGTTCCTGCTATATATTTTTTTCTAATATATATTTGAAACAAATGAGTAACTTTAAAAATACTATCTAAATTTTTCTGAACACTGTTGAGCATAGTGCCACACTCTGGGAAACACTGAGACATTTTATGAAAGGAATGTGTGTTTGGAATTTTACCCCTTTAAAATAATTATCACATTCCTAAAAGTGAATATAGAATGGGGCAAGATACTGTTTCCTTGAAGCATACTCTATAGTGCTTTACCATCAAGTCCCTATACCTCTCTGTATTGTCTGTACTTAACGATGCATCTTAATCCTCTGCTCATTCTTCTAGGTGTTGAATAAGGTGACAGTGGCCATTCACCCAGGTCAGACCTGGACTTCTGCACAGTTGGTCACATTAGTCTTAGATGAAGAGCTCAATGGGCAAATATTCTGCTCTATTAAGCTGCAGACAGACCTAGCTTTAGGACAGATTTTTACATATTTTTTACTGTATCACTTGATTGAATATTCTACTCAAATATCACCTAATCAGCTTAATGTGAGCCGCTCTCTGACTTATACATACCTTTCCTCCTCGTGTCAGTCAAAATTCCTCTTACAGATAGGAGAATGCCCAAGAGTGTCCAAGTGTCTTGCCTGATCTCTACACAGTCTCTACCCAGATACTCTGTCTCCACATAGAAGGACTCCAATTTGTTCAAGATAACTTTTTAGCTTTTCCTTGTTCATCACAATTTAAATAATTTTCCTGCACCGTCATATTTTGCTTTAAAGGAAGAAAAATATATCTATATTCATGTATGCATATATATACATATGTTTATATGTAAAATGTATGTATATACATGTGTGCATATGCATATGTGTGTGTATATTTTTCATTTTCTTTATCTCAGCTATTATTTGTACATTTGCTTTGGACATTTAAACACAGATTTTGCTTAACTTTTTTTTAAAACAATACCCAGTATTATTTTATTATCTTCATCATCATCATCATCAATATTATTTAAGTCAAATTTAATCCACCATTGAAAATTTCTCAAGTAACAAATGATCAGTTTGAACCATTAAAATAAATATTAAATAATTAAAATATTCATCACATTGATTTTTTAAAATTATATTCATGGTACAGAGGGAGGACTCCCCAAACAACAAAATTTATTTATAAAAAAAAGTATATTTATTCTTACATGTTTAAACTTCAGACACCTTCAAAATACTCTTAGTTTGATGCAATACACCTACTGAGATGCTTTTTCCACTGATCAAAACAGTTTTTAACTCATCAATTTTGATGCCTTCTAGTGCTTCTGCCGTTTTTTGTTTCACTTCTTTCACATGGGCAAAACATTTCCCTTTGAGAACTTTTTTCCATCCAGGGAAACAAAAAAAAGTTACTTGGGGAGCCATTGGATGAATAGGGAGGGTGGGGAATGGGGTACATGCCGTTTGGGGTCAAAAACTGCTGTATACTGAGTTTGGTGTGGGTAAGTGCATGGTCACGGTGGAAGAACCAATGACCTGTTTGCCAAAACTCAAGACATTTCTTCCTCAAATTGTGATGTAACCTTCGAAAACATTCTAGATAAAAACTTTTGTAGACAGTTTCATCCAGAGGAAAAAATTCTGAGTATACTACAAGGGGTCTGCCCTCCAAAAGATAATTCCAGGTTTTTTGGGTCCCCCTCTCATAAATATTTCTGAGTCTTTCCTTCAAAAATAGAAAAACCCTAAAGATTTTAAATTAAGTATAAATGTATTTAAATGCTAAAGAATAAATAATATTTACACCAGTTGATTTATTTGTAAGTCTTCCTCTTTTGAGACTGTAGTTTCTTCTGGTAAAAACGTGGTGAAAGGCTCTTTCTAATGAGCTATCAAAATTTTCATTTAACAATAAAATTACTATTTATGTGTTTATTTATTGAAAAGCTATTTTAAGGATTAAATTAATGTCAATACATAAACTTATTTAAAAGTGAATATTGAGTTTATATGACAGTTATTCATCTCCATTGTCAAAGAATTAGTTGGAACAATCTCCTCACCCCACCTTAACCACTCTAATCTATCTCAACACCAAGATATATCAGAGTCATACAGACATAATTACAGCAATTAGAACAAATTGTTGCAGACAAATTTTGAAAACAATTTGAATCATTCTTTACATTTGGAAAATGAAATATAATTGTGCTATATATTTACCTGTATTATGCTATTTAAAGTACAAACAATAAATATAAAGGTTTGGTTTCACAAAAACTTTTTCTATTTTAAGTCTGATAGTCTTTCTATGTCTCTTGGTCTTTCTTAATATCACAAAGTGAAGTTCCCCTCAGTGATGAATAGATGATTTTTCTCTTTCTTCTATCTTCTAAACAAGTAACAAGATCCAACTGTCACCATATACAGAACCCAACAGTAAAATTTCAGAATTTCCTGAGGACTTACTTTCTTTACCTAAAGGAAATAGCTTTTCCATTTTTCTCCCTCAAATGTTTGATTTGGTTTTTATTTGTTGATTATGTTTCATTTTTTGATATTATTTTCCCTGAAAATTTATTATTGAAGTTTCTCATTATTATAAAAATATTAAGCTCGAGTGGAAATTAAAAATAGATGGATGTAAAATCTGAATTTAGTGATAAATGTAAATCAAGTTCCAAGATTAGTCAGCACATCTGAAAGCAAATACATTAGAAGACAGTTTTTTTTTTAAATTTCAGATACACGCATTTTTAAGAACAGATTTTGAAATATCAGTATGAAATATCACTTCAGAATACATTATCACTCTAAGTAAAATAACATTTGTTAAAGCATCCATAAATGGGCATATGCAAAATGATTATAAGACATTTTCTAGCCCTGTACACAAGCCTAATTCCAGATGTATGAAAACTTAGTCTCGTGAAACACCTACCCAAATAGCTTTTGCAACCTATGCTGTCTCAAGGACACACCAGTAGAAAGTTACAAAAAATCACCCATGTTTCAGCATACTACAATTTTGTATGATTGTATCCTACAGACACCCCAAACAAGGGAAGGTTCTGCCTTCATTGTCCCTTGCTTTTTCCTTGAGTCGTCTGTATTGAAAGGTAATTTTCACCGGGGTTCGCAAGACCCTCAAGCTTTTTGACTCTAGCCATGTCATCTTTCCCTCCACGCAAATGAAAAATGTATTTTTTTAAGGCTTGAAATGAATTTTTCCCCCAGCCAAACTTTTAGTTCTCCAGAATGAGTTTTTGACAGCTAACCTTATTTTACCAAGTAATACATCATCAAAGCAACACAGACTTCTTAGTACATTACACGGGTCCAGATGAAGCATCACACCGTTAGATCATAAGACCCATGCCACTCAGGTGATACATTCACTGCACTGTCATCAGGCCCGTGGACACCTACACGCTGACATAGACCTTTCAAGGTTTATTTAAAGGAATATCCATGTCCTCTGTCCCTGGAGAGTGAGAGGCAGTAAGGGTCTTTCAGTGTTTTAAAAACTACCTGATTGGGAAACAGCCAAATCAAAGGGAATGCCTTCCCTTCCCCACTTAAAAATAGGAGTCCAACTGTTATTTTTCAATTTCCTTCTAAAGCTCCGCTGCGAGAGAAAATTACAGTGCTCCACCAGAGCCAAGGGTGCAGGAGATGAAGTTTGTCCTTGGTGTTTGTTCATTCTTAGTCTGGGCATAACTTTCTCCTCAGGTATCTGTTCCCTGTTGGAATTTCCAGGCTACTCATGACCCCTCAGTGTGATAAACTTTGGTACAAGAATATCCATACTCTTAAATTTCTCAAGTAAAACAAAACTCTAAAACCCTGGTTCTGCTCCTCGCTAGCTGTGTGAACTTGGGGGAATTCTTTATTTATCAGTTTTTGTAAAATGGATACGATTACTTAGAGCCTGTGATTTTTGGGAAGGTTAAATGAGATAATGCATGTAAAGTCTGGAAACGGTACCTGGCACAGAGGAAACAAGTAATTAAGACTAGCTCTAATCATTTTTAACCTCATTTCTTTTGCCCAATTATTCTACCTGTTTTCTAATTACTATCTCCTTGCATTTTATTGTAGCACTCTGATTTGGAGCTGGTCTCATCTTTAATATTACTTCCTTAGGGGGTCCTTTCCTAATTACCTCCCTCTGTTTTATGTTTTCATCATACTAGACACTTTTCCTTAGTAGTACTTATTTCAAGTGCATCTAGTTAATTGTTAAATATCTGTCTCACCTTGTGGTAAATTAAAGATAGCCACAACTTATTTGCTACTCCTCTCCTTGAGAGTTGGGGGATAATTCCCCATCCTATGAATCTGAACAGCCTTACTGACTTGATTGGCTAATAGAATTTAATAGAAGTGGCATTCTGTGACTCCAGAGGTTAACTCAGAAGAACGATTGCCATCTCTATTATGTTTGGCTGGAACACTATCTCTGAAGAAAGCCAGTCCCCATGTAAGAAGTCCAACTGCCATGAGACTTTCATGCTTTGTGGAAGTCCAAGCAGTTACTGGGAAGGCCACTTGGAAAGGAACCAAGGGCTCAGATAATAGCCTTGGCTTAGTTCCCAGGTGACAGTCAACACCAACTTGCAAGGCAGCCTGTTGAAACTGGCTTCTAGTCTCAGTCGGAAGAGAGACACGTTGTCCTATCGCCCTCACTCTATTTATGAGCAATACAAATGATTGTTGTGGTTTTAAACCAGAAATTTATAGAGTGGCCCAATACACAGCATTAAGTATAAAAACTAGAATACCTACCTATATTGTAGTTCTGGGCAGACAGGAACAATGTCTATTTGTTCACTGCTATATCACAATGCCTCTTATGGTGCCTAGCCTATAGTAGGAGTTCCATGAGTATTTGTTGAATGAATTAAGTTAATGAATTGGAAACATGAAAGAACCAAAGAAACTGAGATAGAAATAGTATAGATATATTAAGTGTTGTTATTTTATTAGTAAATCAATTCTCTTACCACTTCCAAATAATTATTTTTAAAATTTAAATACAATAACAATATCATGTCATGGGGTAATTTCATTCAATTCAGCAATAGTTATTGAGAATTCACCTTGCTCTGGTTGTTGAAATTATAGCCATGAAGTAGACAATCTCTAACTTCCCAAAATTCCCAGTTGAAATCTCTGTTTCTCAAACTGTAATGTGTGGATATGTATTAGAATTTCCTGTAAATGCTTATTAAAATTTTGGATTCCTGGGCCCTAACACATATTTGCTGAATCAGAATCATTAGAGGTGAGATCCCACAATTTGCATTTTTAAACAAGCCTTTTGGTAATTCTTACATACTTTGATGTGTGAAGCTGGGTCTAAATCAGAAAGCTTTTCAAACTTTTGTTGTAATAACCAGTGCACTTACTAAAAAAAGACAAAACACAATAGAGTTCTAGATTTTTCTCTAAACCCACTGAATGGTAATACCCAGGGACCAGGCCTGTAAATCTTTCTTTTGTGGTTCTTATCACTGAGAAATTTTGGAGAACAATGTTCTGTTCTTCCTCCCCTCCAACTCCCTGTCCATCCCCCCCATCTCCCTGAAGAGGAAATATGTACACGATAGATTATGCCCTCGAGTACCTAGGTATTAAACAAAAAAAATGAGACAGTGATATTTCTCAAATCACATATCTTGTAAATCAGGTGAGACAACAGCCTTCTGCCTCTTAGCTCATAGCTCTTTTCAGTATTTTACTAGTATTTCTTATATTAAGATATATTTTATAATTTCAGATAAAAGTGAGGATTTCTGACACTATAACAGGGTAGTGATAAAATAGGTAGATTTGCAATTGCTAGTCAAAGAACACTGCCAAGTTATCTAGCCATTTCACCTGTGCTTATATATGGCTTGCAAAAAGTGTGTTTAGAATAATTTATCATCATATAAATGATTTGACTAGCAATGTTTTGTGTGAATTATATGCGTTGTAAATGATTGATGAATCAATAAATGAAAGGAAGACTTTTCAAAATTTTTTTTTATTATGGTATTATGGGGTACAGTTAGGGGTTAGGCATACAAGGAAGACTTTTTCTGATCAGCCTGATGTTGATATATATATACATATATATATGTATATATATATGATATATTGATAGTTATTACCAAATAAGACATAGGTAGGGTGGTATAATGGGAGCCATGCAGATGCCTTTTGCTGGCACTAACCTTCTAAATCAATAGTCATACTTTTCATCCTCTCTCTCTCCATCATGCAGACAGTTAGATCATGTATTGTGTGTGTATGTGTGTATGTGTTCTATGCAAACAGAAATGCAGGTCTGAATTGCCCAAACAACCAAATGCACACAAGCGAAGGCAGAGCAGATCTGAAGTCATCATTTCTTCAGTCTATGTATAACAACTGTATTATCTAGAACTGCATTTGCAAAGAGAAAAAGGAGTGTAAGTCATAGCAGCATCTGTCTAGGTCTAACCTATGCACAACTTTTTTCCATTATTGATATAACTGCATTTTCTCTTTTTTAGAAGAATAATTATTCACTTATCAGTTTTTTTTTTAAGAAATACCATGTTAAAGGAACTGTTTTAAGAGGAGTGAGGGCGAATATAAAGACAGAGCATGTCCTTTGCTTTCCAGCAGCTGTCCAAACAGTGGGTAAAATAAAGGGCACTTGATCAAATAAACACCACACAAAGTAGAAAGTATGTCCATCATTTGCCCATGGAAGTCACAGTCAAATGTTCTGGAATATTTCTTTAATACTTGCTTGAATGTAGGGGATAAAATCTGGGAAATTTCTAGAAGAATGATATTTGGACTGAGTTTTAAAGGATTTCAACAGAAGGAGTGGGAAAAGCATTCTTGGTTGAGAAAAATAATATGAACAAATCAGAATGGTAGAAAAACAGGTTATGTTTAGAAAATGTTTTTGCATAATTACAATATCTATGAAGAAGAATAATAGGAGATGTTACTGGGAATTACAGTATCAGACTATGGATGAATTTTAATGCTATACCAAGAAATATGAACTTTATTCTACCATGAACTTAAAAGCATTGCTTTTGATAATTAACAAAAGGGCATACTGCTGAGGAATTATATTCGTAAAAATGAAGTATTCCACTGTTGACTGGACTATCTGGTCACCTTGACCCACAGAAGCAGCTTTAATTTCCAGTCTAGTTACAGAATTTCAAATAAAGGGTTTTCAAATACATTCTACATTTATCTTGACTTTGTAGTTTTCACAGCGACAATAAATGTCTGCTTCTCAGCCCAGGACTTAGGTTAAACCCTCTACAAACAGCCCTCCTTTGCTTTGAGCCTATCAAAACACTATATCATTTAAAGTTCTCTTAAATTTCCCTTTCCTCAAATCCCTATTATAACTGTGTCCCTTCCTTTGTTTGGTAACTCCCCATCTCCCATGGTTCCTCCAGTAGACAGACTCCTTGGTGTAGCAAATTAAAAAGCCTAGCTATGTCGGATTTCAGATATGTCCATTGTGGTCTTTATCATATAGACTTTATCACTATAGATCAGCATTGTCCAATGGAACTATAATGCCTATATAAAGAATTGTTTCAATATGTAATCAGCATACACAATAATTAATGAGATATTTTGCAATATTCTTCTTGAATTATGTCTTCCAAATCTGGTGTGTATTTTACACTAACAGCACGTTTTAACTTGGATAACCACATTTCAAGTGCTTGATCTCCATGTGTGTCTAGGGGCTAACATATTGGATAGGCAAGGTCTAGATCTAAATTATCAAACAGAACTTTCTGAATTGTTAGAAATATCGTAGAGTTACGTTGTCTAATATAGTAGACACTAGTCCCCTGAAGGCATTGAATACTTGAAATGTGGTTACTGTGGCTAAGAAATTGAATTTTTAATTTTGTTTAGTTTTAATTTATTTATTTAGTATTTATTTATTTATTGCACTTATTTATTTATATTTTTCTATTTTAATTTGTTTTATTTTAAAGATTTGGGGGACAATTCAGGATTAGGTATACAAATGTTCATTATGCAGGTACCCTTGTTGATGAGATGTGCCCCTCCTCCCGGGCAGATCCCACCACAGCCAATCTCACCCCCCCCATTTTAATTTATTTAAATGCAAATAACCACATGTGTTTGAATAGCATAGCTCTAGATAGCAGGAAGCTACTAAGGTGTTTTGAGCAGAGGCATGTCCTTTGGGAAATTGTGGTATTTGGGAAACTGGGTAACTGTGACTATTAGTAGAATGGGGAAATACGATTTTAAATGGGGCATTCCCCATAGTACTTGAGAGCAATGTCCTCTGTGTTAAAGAATGATTAAAGTTGTGCTTTCTGACCCCATCTGATCTATCATGACACCATGACAGCAATGTTATTTACCTCAATTATCCAGTCAAATCTCATACTATGTCAAGTGATAACTCAGAAAATAGCTTGTGTCATCCTGGTGTCATTTTAACGTCTTCGCTATTCTGCAGTTGATTCACATCCCACAGTGTCTGATGACCTTTAAATATTTTACCCTCATACAATTCTAGCAAGGGTAAAACTGATGAAAATTGATGATGCTTTAAAAACACACAATTACAGTGACTTCATTAAAAACCAAGCTCGTTTCAAGCAACTTATTCTTTGTATCAATACGATATACAAGTATTCGAGTTAATGGTCAAACTTTTTCCCTTCTTATAATGAACCATAAAATTACACTTGGCAATCAAGAGTACTGTACCAGATAAGTAAGGCAATTTTCCTCATCATTTTTCCTTTTGTTGTCAATCTTGTTGCAAAGCCCATTGCCTTTTCAATGAACCGTAATGTGAATATTCAAGATCGTGCGTGCAGTGCTCAAGCATATTCACTTAGGTCAAGCCGGGCTGGTTTTGAGCTGTTCATTTTAAGTAGGTTATGCTGAGCAAAAGCCATGTCTGGAAAGTTTCTTATTTGATGACATACTCCTAAGTTTTGGACTTATTTTAAGAAGGGATGATTCTTTTTTTATTTTTTAAGAAGATATTCTAGAATTTTTCCTTACATATACATGTTAGAACATAATTTTTCAGGTAATTAAAGTGCTATTATGAATTATAATACCATAAATTTTTATATACTGACTGTGTCATCTCCAAATGTATAAATAAGAAACTTAATTTATCTTTGAAGTTAAAGCTAGAAGAGGCAAACTGTATGAGTCCCTAAATGGCCTTGAAGAAGACACTCTAGGGGCTGTTGGGACCAGGTTATTCATTACTCCAAAACACAGACTCCTTCGTCATCTATAAAATGGAAATAATGGTATCTACTTCAGTCGATAAAACAATTACATGATATACTAGTTATACTGTGCTTCTTAATTAGTAAGTACATATATAGTAAATGTTACTACCATAAATGAATAATCTACTTGTTATCATTTTGGCTAACTATATTTACGAATAGACTCTAGAATCTTAAAGGCTTAACACAACAGAAGTTTATTTCTTGCTGGCAAAAATTTTTCATTGTCAGATGGCTCTCCCCCAGGTGGTGAATCAGAGACACAAGCTTTTTCTGTCTTGTAGCGCCATAATCTTCAACAAGTGGCTTCCCAATATGTCCTTGGGATTATAGCCATTCTAACTAGCTGAAAGGGAAAATAATACGTGAAAACCCTTGCAGATTGGAAGTAGCACACAGCATTTAACTGACAGTATACATGACCTCACTTAACTGCAAGAAAATCTGGGAGAGCTAGTTTAGCTAAGCACTCAGAAAGAAAAGAAAATACTTTCTTAATGAATCCATATTCATCTCTGCCACTAATATAGTCAGCTTTCCAAAACTGGTGTACATTTCTGTAACAAAGTATTTGTCATTGGACACATTTGTAAAAGTGCACTTGTCTTCAATAAGAGAAAGTTAAATAAAAACTTAATTGTGTGGTTTTGTTTGTTTGTTTTTATCAGAGTAGAGAAGACACAGGAGGGCCCTGGAGAAGGAAAGCTCACACTGAAAATTCCAGGAGGTTATGTGGTCAAAGGGGAAGTATCCAAGTAAGAGCAGCAGCCTTGGGGAGTGTCTGCTAAGGAAGAGGTAGCCACAGTCGTTGTAATCGCAGTGGAGTTGCACTGTTGTGGCTTTCAAGTTAGAAATGGTCCCTTTTGGTTTCTGAGTAACAACATTGCCCCTAGGATTCAAATTCTTCTAATTTTAACCAAGTTTCCTTGTATTGTCTGCAATGCCACAGAGTGAGTCTCAAAGAAAGGAGCATAACAAATGATGTGTTTGTGGACATAATTAGTAAAAGAGAATGTAGGTAACCAACTGTTCAGGCTGGATCCATGAAACTTACTTAGCTCTAGTCAAACCAAAATTTTCCTTCAGTCTTATGTTTCTATTTTCTTTCAGTTTACCCCCCTCTTCTACCATATTTTCATTATTTACCTGCCTTCACATCTCTCTAAACTTACTGACCCCTCCCTTTTGAACCCACAACTATTTGGCTTCCCTTCTATTCCCCCATATAGACGGGGTTCCTAACATGAACATCAAGGTCTTCTATGCCTTCCCCTCTCTTTTAATTCTCTGCAGCGTTTGGCCTAGTTGACCAATCCCTGTGAACAGTTCTTCTGACTTGTGTCTCCATTTCTTAAACCAGAAATCCAAGTGTTTCTGTAATGGTAATGACTTCTATTTCCTCTATGTCCATATCTAAACTAGCATACACTTCTGTTGTTTATATAGTCAGCTCTCCCTCTCAGTGGTTTCTGTGCTGGTTTTGTGTTGGCGGATCCAACCAACTACAGATTGATAACATTTCAAAAAATAAAAACAGAAAATAGCAATACAACAATAAAAAATACAACTATTTCCATAGCATTTACATTATATTGGATATGATAAATATTCTAGAGTATTTAAAACATACAAGAGGATATGAGTAGGTTATATGTAAATACTATGCCATTTTATATTAGGGATTTGAGCATTCTTGAATTTTGATATCTGCAGGGGTCCTGTAACCAACCTCCAAGGAAACCAAGGGATGGATGACTATATATATTTCTTTAAAATGAAATTAATTATTGTACTTGTTTTTAGCTCAATTTCTAGTACCATATTTAGGTTATCATTATCTTTGCCTAAATTATAATAACAAATTGAGCGGTCATTTCCCCCTATATTATTCTTTATGCTGTACTCAGAGTGGTTTCTTTAAATTTTTCATTGCATTAAGTGTCTCCCTGAATAAGATACTGAAGTATCTCATTATTGCTCCTATGACCGAGGCCTAACTCCATAAATTGACCTCGCATGACCTTAATCTTGCTCTCCACTTCTATTAGATCGCTTTGCCATCCAATTTTTTACCTTCTTAGATCCAGATACCTTGAACTTTCACAGCAATTGAAAGAGGAAAATTTTAAAATCAGAAGAAACTTCTAAATAGCATTGGAAATAGGTCACAATTGATAGTAAACTTGATGAAAAACAACCTGAAAATTATTATTCATATTGTTCTTATTTTCAATTGGTCATGCCATGTGTAATCAGTGAAATTTCACTCACATCCTTTATGAGAAGAATAAGCTTTCCTGGATGCTGTTTGACTGACTGAAGACTAGAAAAAAAAAATCAAAAAAATTAGAATTTCTACTTTCTAAGGGTATTTAGGGACTCACAGAGTCTTCATATAAAAGAATACATAAAGCAATAATTTTTTGTTGGACTTTTTTTATTTTCTTGACCTTCCTTCCTTCCTTCCTTCCTTCCTTCCTTCCTTCCTTCCTCCCTTCTTCCCACCCCTCTCCCTCTTTCTTTCTTTCCCCCTTCCCTTCTCTTTTCTTTCTTTCTTTCTTTCTTTCTTTCTTTCTTTCTTTCTTTCTTTTTCTTTCTCTCTTTCTTAAGAGACAAGGTCTCACTCTGCCACCCAGGCTGGAGTACAGTGGCATGATCATAGCTCACTGTAATCTTGAACTTCTAGGGTAAAGAAATTTCCCCACTGCCTCTGCCCAAGTAGCTAGGACTAAAGGTGCACATCAACATACCTAGTTAATTTATTTTTTGTAGAGACAGGGTTTTGCTTGTTGTCCAGACTGGTCTTGAGCTCCTGGACTCAAGCAATCTTCCTGCCTTGGCCTCCCAAAACACTGAGATTACAAATGTGAGCCATCATGCCTGGCTAGTTTTTGTTTGTTTGCTTTTGTTTCTAATCAAACTGACTATAACAACATAGTAGAGAAATCCCTTGCTTTATGATTACTTTTTCCTAGATTTTTGATATAGTATGACATTTATCAGTTAGCATGCAGTAATCTCCAAGTGAACACAATAGCAACCAAATTACAAAAGTGAATTTAATCATATACTTAGTATTTCTTACTTAAGAAATCTGTAAGTAGATTGTACAAAGGTTATTGAGAGGCTCAGTTATATCAGGATTCTATTAGGTATAGGAACACATTTTTTTTTATTGGTGTACTCCTTATGGTTAACAAGTACTGGGAAGTCATTAATTTCTCAAGAAGAAAGGAAGGAAAAGGTGTTTAGCCATTGAGATTTTCTCTTAAGTGTGTCTTTTATCAGAATGCACCCCTTCCCGAGAAGTCAGCAGACCTCTATTTATACTCCATTCACCAAATTGTATTGTAAGGTCAATTCTAGTGATGCATGACTGGAAAAGCACATATTTGGCAAAATTAAATCAGATACTATTAGCTAAAACCCATCATAAGCTGCCTATTGGTACTGGTCATATTATAGACTGAATATTTGTGACCTCAAGTCCCAAGTTCAAATCGGGGTTGAAATCGTAACCCCTAATATGATGATATTAAGAGGCAGGACTTTTGGAAAGTGATTAGATCATGAGGGGAAAGCCCTCACGAATGGAATTAGTGCCCTTAAAAAACAGACATCAAACCTACTCGTTACTCTCTCTGCTCTCCACCATGTAAGAGTACAACAAAAATATGGTCATCTGCAAACCAAGATGCAGCCTTCACCGGACATTGGACATATTGACACCATGATGTTGGAACTTGAATTTGGGGACATGAGTCTGGGGACTGTGAGAAAGAAATGTGTGAGGTTTAAGTCATCCACTCTACAGTAATTTGTTTAGCAGCCCAAACTAAGACACCTTCCTAAACAAAATCAAATACTAGTGAGTAAGAGTCAGTTGGAGGATGATACTTGGGAGATAACTCAAATAAACTTAAATAATCAGGACATGCCCTATTTCTACCTAGTAACATTAAAGAACATATACATTATTAAAGATTTGAAATAGCCGGACTCGGTGGCTCAGCCTGTAATCCCGCACCTTGGGAGGCTGAGGTGAGTGGATTGCCTGAGCCCGCGAGTTCGAGACCCGCCTGGGCAACAGGGTGAGACCTCATCTCTACAATTAAAAAAAAAAAAAAAAAAAACTAGCCGGGTGTGGTAGCGCATGCCTGTAGTTCCAGCTACTTGGAAGGCTGAGGCAGAAGGATCGCCAGAGCCCAGCAGGTCGAGGCTGTGGTGGCCAGAAGCGGCCACTGCACCCCAGTCTAGGCGACAGAGTGAGACTCCAACTCACACACACAAAAAATAATAAAATAAAATAAAGATTTGAAATGCCTTAAGCATGTATGTATGGGTAATATCCTCACATCAGAACAATTTTACTCAAACTAAAAATCAAAGACCTGTATTTTCCATAGTATACTTCATGACTTCTTTTTTATAATATCAAAATACAAGTTTCCAAGAATTTCTAAAAGGATGCTTAGTAAGTTATTTTAAGAATTACTAACACTCCATCCAACGACCACAGAATATGCATTCTACTGATCACCACATGGAATGTACTCTAAGACCAACCACATACTTGGCCATAAATCAAGCATAGGCAGATTTAAAAGGGCTGAAATTTTACCATGCACCTTCTCAGATCACAGTGGAATGAAAATAAACATTAACACCAACAAGGTTCCCCCAAAACCCACAAAGACATGGACACTAAACAGCATGATGCTAAACAACTCCTGAGTAAACAATGAAATCAAAACAGAGATTAAAAGATACCTGTAAACATATGAAAATGAAGAGACATGTTACCAAAATCTCTGGGATGCCATGAAAGCTGTAGTAAGAGGAGAATTCATATCCCTACAACCACACATGAAGAAAATGGAAGGATCACAAATTAACAGCCTAACAAGCCACCTAAGGAAGCTGGAAAAGCAAGACCACAAAAACTCTAACTTCAACAAAAGAATCCAGATCACCAAAATAAAAGCCCAAATCCAGGACATAGAAAACCAAAAGATAATACAAAAAAATCAATGAAACAAAAAGCTCATTCTTTGAAAGGATAAACAAGATCGATGGTCCCCTAGCTAGACTGACCAAGAAAAAGAGAGAAAAAGTCCAAATAAACACAATCAGAAACACAAAAGATGAAGTCACATCTGACCCTGAAGAAATACAAAAGATTATTAGAGACAAACTTGAAAACTTTAAGGAAATGGAGGACTTTCTGACATCACACAATCTGCCTAGGTTGAAACAAGAAGAAATTGAGACCCTAAACAGACCAATAACAACCAAGAAAATTGACTACGTAATAAGAAAACTACCTACAAAAAAAAAAAAAAAAATCCCTGGACCAGACGGCTTTCCAGCAGAATTCTACAAGACATTTAAAGAGGAGCTGATACCAATCCTACTGAAGGTATTCCAAATGATTGAGAAAGATGGAACTCTCCCCAAATCATTTTACGAAGCTAAGATCACATTGATACCCACGTCAGGTAAAGACCCAACAAAGAAAGAGAACTACAGGCCAATATCTTTGAAGAACATAGATGCTAAAATCCTCATCAAGATCCTAGAAAACCGGATTCAACAACACATCTCAAAAATCATCCATCATGACCAAGTAGGCTTCATCCCTGGGATGTAAGGCTGGTTCAACATTTGTAAAACCATAAATGTAATTAAATACATCAACAGATGTCAAAACAAAAACCACATGATCATATCATTAGATGCAGAAAAAGCATTTGATAAAATCCAGCACCCCTTCTTGATAAAAACTCTCGAACATCTAGGCATACGGGAACATACCTCAAAATAGTAAAAGCCATCTACGAGAAACCCACAGCCAGCATACTCCTAAATGGACAAAAATTGGAACCATTTCCCCTGAAAACTGGAACAAGACAAGGATGCCCACTCACCCCTCCTGTTCAATATAGTATTGGAAGTCCTGGCTAGAGCAATCAGAGGAGAGAAGGCAATCAGGGTTATCCAAATAGGAAAAGAGGAAGTCAAGTTATCTCTCTTTGCAGATGACATGATTGTGTACCTTGAAAACCCAAGAGAATCTATCAAAAACCTCCTTATACTGATAAAGGACTTTGGCAAAATCTCAGGATATAAAATTAATGTGCAAAAGACAATTGCATTTCTTTATACCAATAATAAACAAACAGAAACCCAAATAAAAAGCACAATTCCATTCACAATAGCCACACACAAAAAATGAAATACCTTGGCATCTTCTTAAGCAGAGACGTGAAAGACCTTTACAATGAAAACTACAAAACACTGCTCAAAGAAATCAAGGATGACACGAACAAGTGGAAAAACATCCCATGCTCATGGACTGGAAGAATCAACATTGTGAACATGTCCATCCTACCTAAGGCAATCTACAGATTTAATGCAATACCCATCAAATTACCAGCAACATTCTTCTCAGACTTGGAAAAAACAACACAGGAATTCATATGGAAACACAAATGACCAAGAATAGCCAGAACAATCCTCAGCAAAAAAAACAAAGCAGGTGGTATCACATTACCAGACTTCAAACTTTACTATAAAGGTACAATCATCAAAACAGCTTGGTATTGGTACAGGAATAGGCATATAGACCAATGGAATATAATTGAGATTCCAGAAGCAAAACCTCAGTTTCTCAACCAACTCATCTTCGACAAAGCCTCCACCACCTACCACTGGGGAGAGGAGAACCTATTCAGTAAATGGTGCTGGGAAAACTGGCTGACCACATGCAGAAGATTGAA